>NMUG010009344.1:0-11313 GCA_002855965.1 Monotropa hypopitys
CGGGTATTACATAGAGGGCGATAAATCCCCAGAAATGGGGCTTGCGCTGACTCTACGTACCCTCCGCACGTGGATACATTACCCACTAGCGAAAGGGCAATAGTCCGGTAGACAGGCAATCGGACCAGGAAGATCACCTACCGATCGGGCAGGAGACCATTCAAAATAAAAATGAAGAGAAAATGCAACTTGAGGGGTCAGAATGGTACCTGAAGATCTGAAGAAGCTGCGAAGACCGGAAGCTTGAAGAAGGATGTTGTTCGAAGACCGGAGACTAGCTGTCGGAAGCGTGCGGACGTCAAGGCGTCGGAGAGCAGAGTTCTGAGGTGAAGTATCAGCCTTCCACCCCTCTTATTTATAGGGAAAGGGGGGAGACAAAAAGACAGTTGTTGTGTACGATCAACGAGGTGGTGGCATCGTTAAATCAACGACGAGTACAGATCCTGAGGATGCATCCATCAGACGTCTCATCCGCACGGGCCGACGCTCCCAGCCAATCAGAAGACGACACGTGACCACTCAGAAATGGCAGTTACGAAGCAATCATGACTACCTGCCAACGCGCCGAACAAAGCGCGTGTCAGCGACGCCCCAGACTTATCAATTCAACCTCCGACAACAGGTCCCCAGTCACAGATGAATCAGGGGATGTCCGGCAGATCATGATCAATCCTTTCCAACAAGTTGAAAAGAATTGAGGGGCTATTGTGGTAGCCGAACCTCAACTGGGCACGGGCCGGACCCTCATAGCCGGACCAGACGGCCAAATCCGGACACCGTTCCTCAGCACACGGAGCAATCTAGGGCCATCGGTCACACGGATATCCAGCATACTTACTCTGCAACCAAAGAATAGAACCGACAGTTCATCATGTGTTCTTCAGCATCCAAAGTAGACTCACCGGACACCCGAAGGAGCCAACATTTGTAGCCCTTCTAAGTAAAAGAGTACCTAACAAAAATACACTTATGGGCTTTATGACCCAATTTACCCCAGAGGGGTGGGTTCATGGACAAAGCGCACACACCCAAAAACTTTCGGGGGAAGAGTCATGACACGAGAACTACAAGGAAGACACTCTATAAGAGTACGGAAGTTAAGGATACTGGAGGGCATACGATTAATAAGATAAGCAGCAGTTAAAATGGCTTTGCCCCAAAAAAAATTGGGAACATTCATGATAAACAATAGAGATCGAGCAACCTCAACCAAATAACAATTTTTGCTATAAAGCTCTGCCCCGTCTTGCGTAATATTGTCTGCTTTGGCCGCCAAATCCTAGTGAACTTCCCAAGGGGTCGCCCATCCTTGGACTACTCCAGGATGAGCACGCTTAACTGAGAAGTTCCAATGGGCTTTGACACCCGCACAACTTTAAAAGGCATTGTGCAAAGTAAGTTCATGATCTATTATTTATAGCACATACAACTTACATCCATCAAGCGATGTGGGACCCGTACACTGACCTGGATGTCCTCTGCGTCTCCTTACCGGACACCTCCACCTGGGACTCCCAGTTGACACCACAGCCAAGCTGGGTGTCACATTCGCGCTTAGCAACTCTATTTTGTTGTAGAGTGTCAACACAAGCCGTCTGAAAAAGAATGTCATGCTCGTCAAGAAACACTATAAAACCCTTATCGGTATACTCAGCGCCATTGTCACTACAGAGAATTTTAATATGCATATCAAACTGAGTACGCACCATTGCATGAAAGGATCAAAAACATGAGAAAATCTCACCTTTTGACTTGAGTAAATAAACCCAACTAGTACGAGAATAACCGTCAATAAAAGTGACAAACCAATAATATCCCTTAAGAGATGGAATAGGAGAGGGGTCCCCGACATCAGTGTGAATAAGCATAAAAGGAGAATCATGCCTTGTATTAATAGGTGCATAAAAAGAACGTTTATATTTTTCCAGCTCACAAGCTTCACACAAAAACTGACTTTGATAACAATGTTTTATTAAATTGGGAAAAAGCTTTGAGAAAATCTCAAAAGAGGAGTGACCCAATCTATGATGTCATTGATATAACATATAAAGAGCTGAACTCAAATCTGTCTGCAAAGCTAAACCACATGACACTAGTGAATGAAATGAACTATGATCAGACTCAATAAAATAAAGGTCATCACATGCTCTACCACTGCCAATCACTTTCCCCGTATCAAGTTCCTGAAAAATACAATGAATAAGAAAGAAAGTTATAAAGCAATTTGCAGAACAAGTAAAACTACCAACTGACAGCAAATTTGTAGCAAATTTTGGAATATGTAGAACTGAAGAAAGAGAGATTTTAGGAAGAATAACGGACTGAACATTTTCCTGAAATAGCAGAGAATGGTCCATCTGCAATTCTAACATTATCCTTACCAGAACAAGTAGAGTAAGAATCAAACAAAGAACATGTCATGATCTAAGGCACCGGAATCTATAATCCAAGGGATGGAGGACGAGGCAGTAAAACTAGTCGGTATACCTGAATGGGCAAAGTACGAAGAAGTAGAAGTCGGTGTGAAAGTAGAAGCTATGGTAGATGGAGAATCAATCCGAGACAGAAGGTGCCTCATTGCTTGCATCCCCCTGAGAAAAAACACCAGCAAAATTAAGAGACATCTGAGCCCAGAACTAAGCGGAGCAACAACTACAAACTCAGATATATGAACATGGACTGGAGAACGCACAGAGCCACGTCCATTACCATTGTGTCCCCCTCCTCGGCCACAGGAAGGACGTCCATATAGCTTCCAACAAAACTCCCTAGTATGTCCGGTGTTGTGATAATGATCACATCGAAGAGAACCACGATCAGGAAACCCACTGCTAGAACCAGACTGTGACTTACCAGTCTATGCGGAAGGAATGAATGCACTATTAGTACCAAACTGAGGAGCAACAACCAGGGCAGAGATCTAATGTAGGTGGGTTCAGCATGGCATAGACTTCCCCCAAAGATGGAAAAGGGAAAGCGACTCGGCACATGTACTCAGATTGTATCATAATCAACATCAAGCCTAGTAAGAAAATCATAGACATGCTCCTTTTCAAACCCCATTGATCCAAGTAGCAGCATCAGTATCACACACAGGCTGAAACCCATGATAATAATCAAATTCCTGCCACGCCGCACTCAACTCAGCAAAATAGACAAAAACAGGCTGATTATGTTGATCTAGGGAACGAAGCCTCTTCCTCAAATCAAAACACTGAGCATCATTACCCTGTAGAGAGTAAGTCCGGGAAGTAGTAGTCCAAATCTCATATGGAGTATCAAGAAGCAGAAAAGTATGGTGAATATTCTCCTTCATAGAATTAAACAACCAGGTCATAACCAAGGATTTCTGAGATTTAAATTTCTTGAGGTCAGCTGGTTCAGTGGGCTGAGTAACAACACCCTCAATAAATTTAGACAGTCTTTGTGCTTCAATGGCTAATTTAAAAGTGCAAGCCCAAGCCAAGTAATTTGTACCATCCAACTTAACATGACATGTGTCAAGCGGGGCATCTTCGAGAGTGGTAAGACGACTGACTCAATCCTTTCCATCAACAAGGACATTTTTTTCTCTTGGAACTATCTGATTCCGACATAGTTAAACAATAAAGAAATAGCTCACAAGAAATGTATTTCTGAAATTCAGACCTTATTAATATTTGGCAAGAGATACCTCTGTCAACTGATATACCTTAATAGAAAACCAACCACAGTGATGAGGTACTTCACAGAGACGTTTGAGAGAGAATGACGATGAGGGACAGCAATCGTCGATCACGGCAACAAAGATCTGTATCGAGAGAGACGACAACGTAGACGCTGAGCAAGGACGAAGGCAGCGTAGAGCAAGAACAACGGCAAGGACAACAGCGCAGATTCTGTCAGCATTGGGCAAGGACGACGGCGACAGGCTACGACTATGGTGGCGTACGGTGATGGCGAGGTGTAGCGCTAGAGAAGAAAAATAACAGCGATGGTGATAACACCAGTCCGAGTAGGAGACAGTGGAACAGTACGGCGGCCGTAGAGTCATTACTGGTCTAATACTATGTAGACAGGGTAATTCACGTATACCAGAATTGTGGAAAACCCAAAATTAGGGATTTCATCTCATTACAATTCAATATATGTGTATAACAATAAATAAATTACACTAAGGTCCCCAAACATGAACATGTTACATATTGACCCTAAGTACACAACAACGTATACACATGGACCTGTAATTTAACATAATATGTGATTTATTTTATGATCTTGTTGCGGAACAAAATTCCAAAATGAATGATAGGTTGATCTTGAAGTTATAGAATACATGGTTTGTAAAACTATTAAGTGTTCTGTAAACAAATTTCATTACACTTTGGGCATAATATTTAGAAAATATCATCTAATTCGAAGGATTAAATGAGATGAAAAAATTATTCATGTTTCTACACCATTTTCTGGGCATTCCATAATCATACCAAGAGGTTCGTCAATAGAGATTATTCTGCCAAGTTCATCAGTTCAGATCTCTTCATCACTTAAATAGTATGCTGCAGTAATTAACAACTTAATAACCCTTTTCCCATAGACCCAAGGCCAAGAACGTCTCCAAAAACTAATAGAACCCAGCCTATTTATAGAGATAGAGAGCTAACCAGAAGGCCATAAATATCACAGTAATGATAGAAATCCGGCCTCTCAGCCAGTCCACCACCCCAACAGCGTATCATGTTGAAATTCATGTCCGAATGGAATTTAATGTCTGTCTGGTATCGTTTCTTTGAAAGACGTAGTAATCCATCAGACAATATCCAGTTACCTCCACGAATAAAAATCGATTGTCCATTGACCTTGAACAATCTACAAAGTATACAATATGTACAAGTTACGAGATAGACATTGAACATGGGAAACAGAGTTTGCTCGGGAAAATAAATGTAAGAAGCATTCTACCTTCCACCTGTAAGAGTATCAATATCACTCTCAATTTTGCGGAAACCAAATTGATGGTTCCACAAATCGGACTCTCCAAATCCCTTTACATCAATACTAATTTCAACATTGTACAACGATTGCTTTCCCATGCCATTTGGCCACCATAACTTGGGCTTGTAGAAGAACAGCTGCAAATACAAATTATTGACACTGGAGTACTGCATATGAAAGCCCTACAAGTTATGCACAAAAATTCTACATTCATGCAAGGACACATGAGTAGACAGTGACAAAAGTTATGCACTACAGAAAAGCGGAAAGTACAGGAATAATTTGTTACAGAAATGTTCATATATTTGAGAGATGGGATGATAGTATTTTGTTTATTATTTCTGCAAAAAGCGCTTGACACTGACCTCAGGAAATGTATATTCAACAGATGCTCCAGGAGGGATTGACACATGCTCCGTCTGTAGATGTTCTACCAAGCAAAAACCTCCCTTAAGTTGTGTCGTCACTTGGATGTTCAAAGAACTCTCAGCAACCCAGGCACTTCTATTTACCAACACGACGGTTGTGTGCAAATACACCCTCTTGTAATTGTCAAAGAATGATGAAACCAAGTGTGGGTCCACTATTTTCACAGGCTGCACGGAATGATAGTGCATTGAAATCCAAAAAATAAAATGACCTTACAAATTATTGTAAGAACAATTTCATGATAGGCACCATAGGCCTAGAAGTCGCAATGATTATCATTGGATTTTTCCTAAACAAAGAGTTATGCATTTATATCAAGTCGATGGTCCTCAATACAAGCGTAGGAGTTCAATCTATCAGCTACCGTTGAACAAGCGTAGGAGTTCAATCTATCAGCTCTGATTAGCATGTACAGCAAGCGTAAGAGTTCAAACAACAAAAAATAGACAGAATAACAACATAAGGAGGGTTATCTAAGGATATTAAGCCTTTCGAAGTGGAATAAAACTCACCCCAGTAACAGATATTGATACCTCATCCCATATGCCAGTATTCCTATCCCTGTGGCAGTGTTAAATTGATACTGAATAAGCAATGCTTCCAGTTGATCAAATTATAAATGATCATTGCAAAGTGGAATACAAGGAATCTCAAACACAAGACAAAACAACCACACAGGCATACACGAACACACAGACATACACGAATACACAGACATGCTACTTTTTTTATCGGTGAAAGTCAACATTGTTAGTATTAGTTAGATTAGCATCACAGGAGTTTAACTCCTGACCACTTCAACCCTTTGGCACTTAAGTGTCCTCCAAATGCCATGCGAGCTAGAGCTCGTTGGCGCGCACAAACACACTATTGCAGGGAAGGCAGAATTCTTAGTCCAAAATTATGTTGAAAAAAATGATTATCCTCTATGCTCTACAAGTCACCAGAATTTTGTAACATGGCATCAATGTAATAAAGTACCTTATAGGAGTCATCCAGTCCCATCCTTCGACATATTGAGCAGTAACATCTTTCCCAATCTGAAATAAAAACAAGATGAAATGGTGTGGTCTGTGGAGCAAAACAAAGAGGGCAAAAATAGAGAACCGATTAAGGTATGTTGTCATTTTTTCACCACTCCTAACTTCCCTTGGCATCATCCCAAACTTTAGAGAGGAAACCCCGAAAATCCACTTTTTCATTCTTTTGAATGTCAAGAGAGAGACCCTCTCACAACAAAGATGCTTTTGAAATAGTGTAACTGAATTTTCAATCTTTCTTGTCCTAGGAAATATAACTGTTATTCAAAGATCGATTCACTTAATGTCATGAGTAAACAAAAGGCAAAATTGTAGATAACTTATGGTAGTATGATTAGATTCAATGAAGTTCATAAATATTCTATGTTAATTCATCATTAGGTTATAGGGAAACAGAAACATTACCTCATGGTCGCCACCTTGGCCCCCCTCGAGAGGAATCCTCCCAGGGTGATCAGGGGGGTAAACTAGAACTGCAAGCAAATTTTCACCATCAGGATGAAGAATATCTGTGACATCAAGAGAATGTCTTCGAAACATCCCCTTTGGCAAGAATTTTTTGTGGCCATTCAAATACACCTCCGCAGAGTAATTAATTGCCCGAAAATTCAGATCCACGTGCTGGTTTGCCACCTGAAGAAGGTCAGAAAATGGGAACTATCATACACCAGAAAATAATAATGACAGTGTAGACAAAGTACATCGACAAACTATAAGACAACAGACCAATTACAACGAATAATCAATAACTGTCAATATATTGATAATTTTTGCGAAAAACGGCTTAGAGAATGATTAGGGTATCATTCTCTTTTATATTAATCAAACTCATTATTACAAATGAAGACCTCACGCATGGAATAATTGCAAGAACGATAAAAATATAACCTACATAAAAAACACAATGTCCTTATTCTAACACTCCCCCCCTCAAGTTGGTGCAAAGATATCTCTCATGCCCAGTTTGCTAAGAATATCATGAAATGGTTTACTTCAATCCCTTGGTGAGAATATCAGCCAGTTATTCACCAGACTTTACAAAAGGAGTACAAATTGCGTCACTCGTGAGTTTCTCCTTAATGAAATGATAATCAATCTCAACATGCTTTGTCCGATAATGTTGAACCAGATTACGAGCGATGTTGATAGCGCCTTAATGTCACAATATAGTAGCATAGTTTCTGTGTGGATAATTCCCAAATCACTCAATAATAACGTGATCCACAAAAGCTCACACACACCTTGTGTCATGGCTCTAAACTCGACTTATACACTAGATGTAGCAACCACATTCTGCCTCTTCTCCAAGTAATTAAATTGCCTCCAACAAAAGTATAATAATCTGAAGTAGACCTCTTATCAGTCACAGATCATGCCCAATCAGCATCCGTATAGGCTTCCACATTAAGATGGTCATGTTTAAAAAAATAAAGACCCTTACTAGGAGAAGAATTTAAGTATCTCAGAATCCTCATAGCAACAATAGCATCCGTATAGGCTTCCACATTTAAGTATCTCAGACCCTTACTAGACGCATGACCTGATGACCATGCATAGACTGGCTAACCACACTAACAACAATAGCAATATCCGAACAGAGTGGTATAAGTAAATAAGTTTACCGACTAGCTATCAACAGCTGCTCCTCCACTGTCGGCACTAAGCTTCTGATTAGGTACCAGAGAAGTGTTGCAAGTTGTGCCCCCAAGCATTCATGTTTCCTTCAACAGATCAAGAATCATACTTTCTCTGACATGAAAAGATTTCATCCTTGGATCTAGCAACTTCAATACTCAAATACCCATATAGTATTTCAGGTTCCCCAAGTCCTTGATTTCAAACTCTTTTGCCAAATACTCCTTTCAAATGAGGAATTTCCTTGATGACATCTCCTGTAACCACAATGTCATCTAAATATACAATGAGAGTTGTAGTCTTGCCATTCAAGGAATGTTTCACAAATAGAGTATGATCATCTTGACTTTGTTTGAAACCATATTTCAGTATTGCCTGAGAAACCTATCAAACCAGGTCCTAGGGGACTGTTTGAGGTCATATAAGGATTTCCGAAGTCGACACACCTTACCCTTGGTTTGAGAAGCTTCAAACCTAGGAGAAATATACATGTACACATCTTCTTCCAAATCACCATGTAGGAAAGCATTCTTCACATCAAATTGGTAAAGAGTCCAATCAAATTAGTTGCAAGAGAGAGAAGCACTCTGACTGAATTCATCTTTGCAACTGGAACAAATGTCTCTTGGTAGTCCACCCCATAGGTCTGGGTTGCCACAAGACGATACATATACATCTCAATTGAACCATCTGCCTTGTGTTTCACATAATACACTCATTTGCATCCCAAAGTGCATTTTCCCTTAGGCAATTCGGTTAAATTCCAAGTGTCGTTCTTATGAAGTGCTTTCATTTCCTCTACCATAGCAAGTTTTGACTTAGGGATAGCAAGAGTATCCTGAAAATGATTAGGTATACTCACAGAAAATGATTAGGTATACTCACAGAGGAAATTTTTGACACAAAAGCTTTATATGAGCAGGACAAATGAGAATAATACACAAATTTAGAGTTAGGATGATGAGTACAAGATTTCACCCCCTTCCGTTGAACAATCGGTAAATCAAGATCAGTGGGTTCGGGAACGATAATAACATTAGGCTCAAGAGGAACACTAGTGTTAGAGTTACTTGAACCCTCATCAAGGGAAGGAGACGACAATGGATGATCAGAAGGGGTCTCTTGTATCCAAGTAACTTGCTCTTCCTGTTCCTTGGTGCTACCAGAGTATGTACCTTGGACAGTTTCCATACCAACTAGAACAACATGAGGAAAGAGAATTTCGTCATGCCAAGGCTCACCCTGAAGTGAAGACTGTGACACTAGACTGAATAGGAAATAGGACTGGGATTCGAAGAAGGTGACATCCATGAATACAAATCACTTACGAGTTAGAGGGTGATAACACTTACACCCCTTTTGGGGAGTACCCGAGGAAAACGTACTTGATAGCATGTGGATCCAACTTACGACAGGTAGGAGAATGGTTGTGGACAAAGAGGGCTTATGATCCAAGAAAAGATCAGAAGACCGGACATGATCTAAGGCACCAGAATCAATAATCCATTGAAGAGATTTATGGGACAGGAAAGCACTTGTAGAAGAGGCTAAATTACATGAGCGATCAAATGAAGAGGGTGCATCTGTAAGAATAGAGGAAGACCAACGGTCCAATACACGGCGTAGAACATCCTCAAACTCATAAGAAGTCATGTTAGAGAGAGCATCTAAAGATTGATCAGTCGAAGTTGGGTCATGTAAATCAACAGTACTAGATTGGTGTGCACGGGAATGAGATCCCCATCCTATAGTCTGACCAGTTCAACCTCCACGAGTACTAGGGCGATCACCATGACTCCCTGAAGGAATCCCATGTAGCTTCCAACAAGTCTCACAAGTATGTCTCGGCTTGCGACAGTAATCGCAAAACATATGAGCCTTTCCCGAAGAAGACGGAGGAGTGAGAGGCAAACTGGGTCCAGTTCTAGGAGGAGCATAAAGTAAGGCAGAGTTGTAATATCCGTACTATTTTAATTAAAATTAAATAAAGAGGTTAAATGTTTACCATGCATATAGAAGTAGAAATTGAATTAAGATTAAAATAATAATGTGTTAGAATGAATTCTTGAGGATTTAAAATGGTGATTATACGCGAGGGTGTAGCGTAGGAGTATGTATAATCATATATGGAATGAAATGGTGAGATGCGTGTTTGTTATGTGGTAAGAGATGTATGGAATTGCAATACTCATTAAGGACTTTACAAGTCCATACGTTTCCATCTTTTCTCAAAAACCTACCTATTGCTATTCTATTGGAAAGTTAGAGATATTATTTAGAGATAGAAGAGACTAGAAGAGAATGTTAGGGTTTGAGAGAGAGGAGGGAGTTTGGCAAGAACCAAGCCAATGAGATCCTCTTAATTTATGAATCATCTTCGAATCCAAACGCTTTGGTAAATTTCA
This sequence comes from Monotropa hypopitys, assembly GCA_002855965.1. NCBI lineage: Eukaryota > Viridiplantae > Streptophyta > Magnoliopsida > Ericales > Ericaceae > Monotropa > Monotropa hypopitys. The sequence goes on from NMUG010009344.1 coordinate 10,484, forward strand.
TCATCTTCTTACTCTTAAAAATCTGTAGAACATGTTTTTTTCAATGGAAGTTTATGAAGAACTTGGGAGTTTAAAAGTTTTGAGAAGAGATTGAGGGTTGTAGATTCGGTCTTAGTGAAGTTCATTGATTTTTGGGTTAGAAATCATAGAATCATGTTTTAACGTGGGTAAATCGATATATATATATATTTATTTATTTATTTATTTTTGTCGAAGCAATTGGGTTGGAGATCGCCATGATAGAGTGATGTGTAAAATTGCCAGTTTTATCGAGGGCGTACTGGTACAGATAGGGTTGTACCGGTAAAAAAGTCTTCTGGACGAAATCTGTTTTTGTAGTTGTACCGGTACAGGAGGGTGCGTACGGGTACGATTGGGTTCTAACATGATTGGGAATTAGGTTGTACCGGCACAGGATGTTGTGTACCGGTACGGAAGGGTTCTGTCAGAGTTGGGGGTTGTGAATGGGAAAGATTATAAAAGGTTCAAGAGGGTTTTTGGCTCATCATAATTCATTGTTAGGATTATGAAATTGATAATTTGAGGATCATTGAGTATTGTTCTGTTTAATCTATTATACAAATTAGAACGGTGTGGGTCCCACATATAAACACCACATATATAAAACATATAGACAACCGTTCGATTTTGATCTAAGGGCTAAGATTAAAATACCCTCTAATGGCTTTTTTGTAAATAAAAGGAGTTTTTAGGTTGGTTCAATTTTGTTTGACACGGATTTGGGCGGATTGGATTACATTTTCAACAAACACCAATTCACCATTGGATTTGATTTTTTTAATGGCTGGGATTGGTATTGACAAGGATTG
>NMUG010009345.1:0-11313 GCA_002855965.1 Monotropa hypopitys
TAGAGTTGTACCTTTTCTTTTCTTTTGAGTCGTTGTATCATCTAGAAATTTATAACCAGATCAGTTATGTTGGTTTTATTTTTATCTATTTCAGTTGTTGCGTAGTTGTGGTTTGAGTTGTTTGTCGTGTTGTGGTGTTGAGTTTAGTAGATGCTTTGCCACGTGCCCATTTCTTAATACTGTCTTATAAGTTATTAAGGGACGGGTCGTGACAAAACCAGCCTTCGAACAAATCCAGACGCAATTCCGGGATGTCAGGACTTCCCACAAACAGTGCTGACAACAGCCAGCGACAATGCAGCAGTGAGCAAACACTGGTAAAATGTTAAGGAACATTTACCCGAAGTCATAATTTCAATACAACCTGCGGAACAAGACGAACAGTAACCGAACGGCCGACAAAACTCCTCTTTGCATGCTACATGCTCCGGAATCAACAGAATTTTGCACGGGCATCCGAAATCATGTCTAGGAATGGAAAGTCGACAGCAATTCCGTTACCAAGAAGTCTGCGTAAAAATTGAATCCATCCGATCAAAATTCAGAATTCAGTCAAGCATAAACACCGTTTTGTTTATTTTTCACTGCGACGACGAGCCGATGTCAGAATTGAGCAAACATAATTTTTATGAGCATCATTTGAAGAGGCAGACATTTATTGATAATGGAAAATGACGGATAAAAAGCAGTTCAAGGTGTAGGCCTGCAGCATCCTCTTCCAATCAGAGCAGAAAGGCCGGTTTCCAAAGAATTTCTGAAAAGTGTCCGGAATAATTCCGTGATAATTTATAAATTCATGATCCAACTCAAGCATCGCAAATATCTACTTCAAAATTTCAGAGACGGAGCCGAGCATAGAGCCGAGCAAGCGCACATCAAATGTCCGGATCAATTTATGGACCTGAGAAGACTTTAGAAATTCTTTTTCATGTTAATTTTATTACATTTTAGATTTTTGGCAGATTTTGTGATATAATTGCCACTCAAACGACCAAGCCAAAAACATCAAATCACCATTCCTACGCACTTCCCAATAAAAAATTAAAATTCCAACATGTCGCATCTATAGATGCGACATGGAGATTTCTATAAAAAAAACTTTTCCCCTCATGCGAGAGGACCCTTAGCCATTTGAGTTCAAAATACTCTCCATAGAGCAAATACTACCCAGACAGAAACTCTCCAAGTTCAAAAACTCTTACCAAAAATCTTTCTAAAAATCCCTACCATTACTTCTAAGCCCTACCACCTCATTTCCCTCAAGAACAACTCTTGTTCTTGAGATAAACTTCCTTCCTCGAGCCAAATTCCAGCAACCAAAAGTCTTAGCCACCAAATTCAAACCTCCAAAAACCATCAAACCTCTACCCGAAAATCCCGAAACCAACCAAACGCAGCCGAAACTCTGTCGAAATTTCTACAAACGTCTTATCTTTCTTTTTTCATTTAGGTCTCATTTCTCGGTACAGATATTCTATCCTATAGTCTAGTATTAGTATCGACTTCGGTCCGGATACTATCTTTTATTATAGTTTATGGAATTTGCCGTTAGAAATTCGGACTCCCGGAAATTATAAATATACAAGGTAATGATATAAAGAAAATATTTTTGGTGTCTTTTTTTCTTTCATTTTTTCTTTTCTTCTTCTTTTGACCGCTGTAATGTAAACATCAAACCGAAGAAGATTTAGTTTCATAGTATATCCCGACTATCGGTACTTGTACGGCTATGCCTACTCCGATATCCCCGACGAGAAAACTATTGAAAATATTTCTTTTACCTATATAATATATAAACATCTATAATAAAGAAGACGACCATTTACATCATTCTCCTCGTTAGAATTTGATGCATGCTAGGCTACGCATGCTTCGACGTCACGTACGAGAAGAACGTAAATACGTTTTCGCCTTAAAAATGCAAAACACGTTGTTGGCTCCTTTGCCACCTTTCTTCTTTATTCAAAGAAATGGTCTTCAAAGATCTCGATTAAATGATATCTCGGCCTCGCGTATGGATATGCCTACCGTCTGTTCGGTCAAATAATCAGAGATCTTGGAACATTTATTTCCTTGAATAGATGAGAAATTTAACTTACAAAAATCGACTTATGAACTTTTGGCTTAGAACCGCGTCGCGCCGTTAAAAGTCAATCTTTCATTTTTTAAAATTTGTAAGGGGAAAACAAAATTCCGTTTTGTTCATTTCTATTTTTTATTTTTAAATCCGACCTTGTCGGTATATTGTGTATAAGTCGTCCGTTTTAAAAATATTCCAACACGATTTATATATAATATTCTATCTCGTTATACATGCCTATAAATATATGTACATATATATTTAGACCCTTTTTTCCTTCTCATTCTTAACATTTCAATCTTTTAATTTTATAAAGAAAAGGAAAAACACTTATAAAAGTATAAAAGAAAGAAGCCTCTCGATTTGTGTCGTTTAGCGAAAATTTGTAGTAGCTAACCGACTTGGATCAAAAAGAGCATCTTGTGAATCAGTACACACCGGGTCATTCGACATCTTTTGAGATTTCCCAAAATCCAAGAAAATCAACTTTCTCTTTGTAACATAAAGAAAATCTCATTCTAAGAATTAAATTCCTTGATTCGTTTGTTCAGTGAAAATTTGCAGTAGCTGACCAATCCGGATCGAAGGAATGTTTTATGAATCGGGTCATACCGGGTCATTTGACATTCTTTTGGAATTTCCAAAAATAAGAACAATCTCTTTTCTCAAATAAAATAAAATACTTTAAATCAAAAACTCAATTCCTTGATTCGTCTCGATTAGTGAAATGTTGTAGTAGCTGACCGATTTGGATCGGAAGAATGTCTCGAGAATCGGTTCATACTGGATCGCCCGATATTCTTCTGGAATTCCCAAAAATCAATAACAGAAACATTCTTTTTATAAAACACGGTCGAACCTCCGTCGGACTAAAAAATGCAAAAACAATCAAAAAGATCAAAATTCAATTTATTCTTCAAATTCTTTTCATAAAATCCCAAAAACAGAATCAAAGTGTTGCCCATCTGTAAAACCTAATTGAATTCATTCAAGCATCAGTTTTATATTTATTTCTCTTGGCCGAGAAATTATTGATTTTAAGTTGGAAGAAAATTTGTTTTTGAAAAGGAAGTACCGAAAGGGCGAATGGGGTGCCTAACACCTTCCACATTCATAATCAAATCTCCGAACCTAATTTTTTAATTTCGCAGACCACCTTTTCCTAATAAAACCGGTGACTTGGCACACCATAACTCTATGCCGAGTGGCAATTCTCAAAAACATATTAATAATAGGATATATATTGTCTTGGCAATTATAAAAAGTCTGAACATTTTAAAAATCAAGTAAGTCCAACCATCATCAAATTTCATTTTTTAAATGTCGCATTAAACCTCGAAAATTTAAAATACGCCATCCGGAAACGCGACCCCCGAAAATGCGGGCGGAAGCGAAGAAGGGAGGCGGAAGAATTTTCCCAGCGCGACAGCTGGCGATTCTACCGGGGACTTGAGGATTTAAGCTTCTGAAAATTTTCAAAAATAAAATTTCTTCCAACTCAAAAATCAATCATCTCTCGGCCTATATTACTGATGTACTTTGTGTTTATTCTTTTCAGGGGTATTACAGGTGGCGCGCTTCGCTAAAAAAATCTTTTCTTTCGCCGAAAATATTTTGCTGAGCCAATGCGCTTTTTATTGTTTATTTGTACATTCAAATATTGCAAAAAGGATTCCCTTCAATTTTTTTTAAAAAAACTTACTTTTACTACATTGCAAATTTTTCATACATTATTCGCATCATTACCTGTTTTGGGTGGAGGTCATGACTGACCAAAATGGATGCTACCCTATCAACCCATCGGGGGCCCAACAGTAAATTGCGCGACCCTATAATGTCCGTGGCCGAAATGAGGCACCCCAACCAAATCACCGACTCAAAGATGGTACCCTTCGGGGTCCGGAGGTCTGAAGATTTGAGAACCTTTGAAACCTATCCGCTGCATAGCCTCATTTTACATATAGAAAAGCCAAAAAAAGAGTCAAACCAAAACCCTATTGTTATTACTAAGAAATCATGTTCATTTCTGAAGGGAATTCTTATATACATACTATTAAAATACAAAAAGATTTTCCAAAAAATAGATAGTGTCTCTAGGAATACTGGTCAAGATTAGACCATGGACTCATCATTTCAGTTTTTCCAAAATTTGCAACCCGAGCTAATGCTCCAGACTTCATGTCTGGGGCATATCCCGAGTTATAAATTCAAAAGAAGTCCATTTGTCTCTAGTATCCCTAGAGAGTTTTCCTGGTTTACTAATCTAAGCTTAGTGGTTGTCATACAGGTAGCAACACGGCTAACTCAAACTTCCCCTAAAATTCGAATAGAAGGATTACTCGATCTTTGACTCGAACTATGGCTGAAGATGTATTCAATCAGACTCCGCACGAACCGGAAATGGTCTATAGAGAAGAACATCTGGCTGTCCGCAGATCTATGGACAATCTTCAAGCCATCATAGGGGCTATGAGGGCTCAGCATCAAAACCCACATGTGTTCCAAACTGCTGGGACTGATCCACCTTCCTCGCACCCATTACCACCTAACACCGGAACCACTCCAGGACAGACAGGATCAATCTCTTCCCTACAAATCCCAAATCCATCATTACCAATAGGGAACCTTCCTCCACCGCCAACACCTGTCACTCTACCCACTCAGCCACAATATATTTTAACTCTTCCAACTTTCCCACATGCTAAAGACGATCTAGAAAGTCATTTGGACGATATCCACGTCATAAAAGAAGATCCACCATTGACTTTGAAGGTCCAACAATTGGAAGACGCCCTCAGATCCCTCCGATGGCCAAATGCGTATACACCTACAAGCTTCGAAGATCTTTGCTTTTACCCAGGCATGCAGTTATCATTGAAATTCAAAATCCTAGACTTTTTAAAATACGATGGAACAGTCTTAATCTCGAAGGATTGATGATGCACCTTTTTCAGCACAGCTTAACCGGGGCAGCCGCACAGTGGTTTGCTCGCTTAGATCTGAAGCGCTTCCGCTCATGGACAGACTTATCACAAGAGTTCGTCCGACAATATCGTCACAACACAGAAATGGCGGTTGACCACCTTTTCCTTATCAGAATGAAGCAAGAATCCGAGGAAATATTCTGCAAATATGCTCTTAGATGGAAGAGCCAAGCCACGCAAGTTGATCCCCCTCTAAACGATTCTGAGTATGTTCATCTATTTGTACAGACATGCCAAGGAATGTACTACGAGAAGTTCTGCACCTCTATTGGGAGGTCGTTTAATGAAATCATATTGAAATGGGAGATGATTGAAGATGGAATCAAGACGGGGGAAATCTTGGATCCCTATGCTAAAATAGAAGACTCCTCTTCATCGAATGTCAAAAGCCTCCTTCCAAGAAAGGCAAGGAAGTTGAGGTCTCCGCTGTCATGTCTGTTCCACGACCCCATAATCAGGTTTCTCTCCAGTAAGGATATCTTAATTTCCCTCAACAACAACCTAATTTCTATCCTCCCTAGAATGCGTACCAGAACCCGCAGAATACCTATCAAAATCCAAACTTCCAAAATTCAGCACCTCAGGGCTCGCTCCCACGGAACGCTCCGCAAAATGTGTGGAGAAACATGAATTTTACCCCACTAGCAATTTCTATGACAGAAGTGTATCAGCGCCTCCTCTCTTCGGGACACTTAACTCCCATCCCAGCACGCTCACCTCCTGACCCCCTTCCACCGAATTTCCGAAGTGATATACAGTGTGCCTTCCACTCGAACTAGCTGGGGCATGAAACAGAGAAGTGCCAGATCTTGAGGCATAAAGTACAAGATCTTATCGAAGATGGCATCATAAACTTGGAAGATGTCAAGATGTCTCCTAATGTCACTACCAATCCACTTCCAAACCACCCAGTGATGCAGACGGCATGGCAGAAGAATATTTCAGAGAGGTTGGAGTCAGGACACGCGGGGGCAATCTCAGGTCAGACAGTAAAAACAAATCACGCGCAGAGCATCTGAGCTCAGCAAAACAAACTGATGTTCGGTCGTCACCACGATTAAGTGCGGCCAAGCATCGTTTTGGAAGCTCAGAACCTCCAGGGAAGCAAAGAAGTTGATCCCGCACTTAATATGAACATTTGTCGCCCAGCTCAGGACAAGAAAGATTAGCCACCGACTCAGCATAGCTTCACGGTCCATCCCTCGCTGCGCGGGAGCGGACATCACCTGGCCCCACCAGACTATTCTGACTTTCTTAAATTTCGGGTTAACCCACCATGTTAGGGTTTCTTTTCCTTTTCTTTTCCTTTTTGGGCCTAATTATGTCAGGCCCATATTTATACTTAGAGTTTTTGCCTCTTTTGGTACTTTATATGGCCGCCCTATATAAAGGGCTCTGGTATGGATGTAAAAGGAGTTGAATTTGATATTGAAAGAAAACCTTGACAGCCGTAGTTGCTTGTTCATTGTAACCAGTTTCTATTGGTATTCCTATTAGGAATCAACAAACGAGATTGAAGTCGTGTTCTGGCATTTCATGCGCGAAATCAACAGGCCGTGAGCCTTGATTCTGGGTATTCGTGCGCGAATCAACAAGTCGAGAAGAGAACCAACGGAGGTATTCCAGGTGAATCAATCCGTCATTCTGTTTATTTTTCTATTGTTTTCATTTTTTCGAAATTCCACTGCATCAGCTTGGTATCAGAGCTCTGTGTCTTGATCCTACCAGAACAAAATTCCATCTCCTATCAGAGCATTTCGTTTCAACTCTTTTCTGAATTCGAGCGCCATCCCACACACATGGCTCCTAGGAGACGACCCGCCTATGAACTTGAAGAAGAAAGGCTCGACAGGCTGCAACAGATTGTGGAAACTCTAGCAGCCAGTGTTGCGGCCATCCAGCTCCAGCTTCAACCCCAACACCCCAATCAGCCCCACCATCAACCAAATCCTCGTGACGAGGAGGAGATTGAAACTGACCGTACATACGGACATGAAGAGGAAAATCCCTTTTCTGAAGAAGAGCATTATCAAATACCAGAGAGACACCCGCGAATTCCTTACCGGCATGAGGAACGAGTGGTCCCCCTTCTTCGTCAAAATGGGAGTCAGGACTCAAATTTGATATACCAGAGTTCCAGGGAGGTATGAGCCCCGAAGATTTCTTGGACTGGTTGTTTGCTGTGGAGGAAGTCTTGGAGTTCAAGGAGGTTCCTGCAGACAAACGGGTATCCCTTGTGGCTACATGTTTTCGGGGAAGAGCGGTGGCCTGGTGGCAACAGCTGAAGGTGACCCGAGCCCGCATGGGCAAGAGGAAGATTGAGACCTGGGAGAAATTACAGAAACACCTTCGGGAAGCGTTCCTGCCTCACAAATACTCTCGAATCATGTATCAAAGGTTGTAGAACCTTAAGCAAGGTGCCAAGACGGTTGACGATTACACCACCGAGTTTTATCAGTTAATGGTAAGAAGTGATCTCGGTGAGACCAGCGATTAGTTGATCTCGTGATATGTCGATGGGTTACAACTGCAATATTCAGGGCACGCTTAATATGTTCGATATATACTCCATTTCTGATGTCCACCAGAAGGCCCTACAGCTGGAGAAGAAAATTAGACGAAGAATGGCAACCCAACCGTGGATGTCTTCCAGCAGCCGTCCTGCTGCACCCCAGCCGAGCCGAGTTTCTGTCCCATTGCCAAATCCCGTAAAACCTGCTATTCAGAAGGGTCTGTTCATTGACAGCGAAGTATTGGTTCAAGTTGAGGTGGATCACCTCGAGGTAACCCCAACAGAAGAGCTAGCTAAAGAAGATGTCACCGAAGTTGAAAAGGGACATGTGGACGGTGACTATGGCCCTTTACTTGTTGTGCGGCGTGCCTGTTGGACACCCCGTGATGCCAATGGGGAGGGCTGGCTGCGAAATAATATTTTCCAGTCTCGATGTACAGTGGAGGGAAAGGTCTGCAGGTTTGTTATCGACTCTGGGAGCTGCGAGAATGTGGTCTCAAAGGAAGCTGTCAGAAAACTGGGCCTGAAGACGGAAAAGCACCCGACCCCTTACAAATTGAGTTGATTACAAGACGGTGAAAATGTGATGGTCTCGAAACACTGTTTGGTGTCACTTTCCATTGGCGCCAATTATCGAGATAAGATCTGGTGTGATGTGGTCGAGCTAGATGCTTGCCATCTCATTCTGGGAAGACCTTGGCAATTCGATCATGCCGTGCAACATGACGGCCACAAGAATACTTACAGTTTTACAACTAACAAGGTCAAGGTTATACTCTATCCCATCAAAGAAGAGAGCCCTAGGGCAACAATGGAGGAAGGTCCGAACCTACTAACCCGCTAGAAGTTTGAAGACGAAATGATAGAGTCCGGTCTCGTTTATGTTCTGGTGTCAAAAGGATTAGGTCAGCTCGGTTACCATAATGCTCAGCTCAGCGAGAAACAGTCAGGCTCAGATGATGTTCCCGAGTGCGTACGAACTCTGCTTGGAGAATTTGGAGATGTCTTCCCTGAGGAGTTACCGGCTGGACTTCCACCTCTGAGAGACATCCAACATAAGATCGACATGATACCCGGATCTGCCCTACCGAACAAACTGCACTACCGTATGAGTCCTCGAGAGCATGAAAAGTTGAGATCTCAGGTAGAAGAACTACTTCACAAGGGGCATATCAGGGAAAGCCTGAGTCCCTGTGCTGTGCCTGTGTTGTTGATCCCAAAAAAGGATGGTACTTGGCGAATGTGCATTGACATCCGCTCAATCAACAAGGTCACGGTGCGGTATCGGTTCCCTATTCCTCGGCTAGATGACTTGTTAGATCAACTCAGCGGGGCCACAGTATTTAGAAAGCTCGACTTGAAAAGTGGCTACCACCAAATCTGCATACGTGAAGGGGACGAATGGAAGACTGCCTTTAAGATCAGAGAAGGGCTATTTGAATGGACGGTCATGCCCTTCTGCCTATCCCATGCCCCAAGCACTTTTAAGGCGAGTAATGAACCAGTTGTTCCGACCACTAATTTAAAAGTTTGTCGTAGTTTACTTAGATGACATCCTTGTTTACAGCCCTGATTCGGATACGCATTTATAGCATTTGAGGCAGGTCCTACAGTTACCGCGAGAAGGTCAGCTATACGCTTCTTGAGCTAAGTGTTCATTCATGATGACCAGTGTTTTATTCCTAGGGTATATAGTGGGTGAAAAGGGGATTTCAGCTGATGAATCCAAGATTGAGGCAGTTCGGAACTGGCCTACACCACGGAATATCCATGATATTAGAAGCTTTCATGGCTTAGCCTCTTTTTACAGAAGATTTATCCAAAACTTCAGCACTATCATGGCCCTTGTGACTGATTGCAGGAAGGCTAGCCCATTCCTGTGTACAGACGCCGCTGCACGGGCTTTTGATGAGATCAAGGACCACTTAACCTCAGCTTCTGTGCTCGCCTTACCAGACTTCTCCAAGCCTTTCGATCTACATTGTGACGCATCCAAGGTGGGGATTGGAGCTGTTCTCAATCAGGGTGGGCGCCCCATCGCTTTCTTCAGCGAAAAACTACACGGGACCACATCCAATTACAGTATGTACGACATTGAATTCTACGCCATCGTCCGAGCCTTGAAGCATTGGTACCACTATCTCTCTCAAAGTGACGTCATCCTCTTCTCTGATCATGATGCTCTTAAACATATTAATAGTCAAGATAAGCTTTCAGCCCGGCATGCCAGATGGGCAGCCTACTTGCAACAGTTTACTTTCTCAATCCGACATAAATCAGGAGTGCAGAACAGAGTGGCAGATGCCCTCAGTCGGCGAATGTGTCTTCTCAGCACCATGCAGAATGAGGTAATGGGTTTTGACTCTTTCAGAGAACTCTTAGAAACTGATGTATACTTCAAGCAGGTTGCTCGGGAGGTGCTGGAAGGGGGACGTCCCGAATATTCGTTGCACGATGGGTTCTTGTTCAAAGGCAACCGACTGTGTGTACCTGACTCGAGCCTCAAACTCAAGATCATTAAAGAGCTCCATGAAGAAGGCCATGTTGGAAGGGACAAAACTATCCAATTGGTCAACGAATCGTACTTCTGGCCTTCTATGCGCCGCGACATTACTAGGATGGTGGAGCGATGCAGGATCTGTCAAGTTGCCAAGGGGACCGCCACCAACGCAGGCCTTTACTTACCGCTCCCCATCCCAGATCATCCTCAGACTAGTGTTAGCATGGACTTCGTCCTGGGATTACTACGCACTCAGCGCGGATTTGATTCAATTTTTGTGGTCGTAGATCGATTCACCAAGATGGCCCATTTTATTGGATGTCGGAAAACCAATGATGTTGTCCACATTGCCCAGCTTTATTTTCGTGAAGTCTAAAGATTACATGGTCTACCAACATCTATCGTTTCTGATCGAGATACAAAGTTCCTCGGCCATTTTTGGAGGTGCTTATGGAGGTTGATCAACACCAAATTGGACTTCAGCAGCGCATACCACCCCCAAAATAGACGGACAGACGGAGGTGGTTAACCGATCGTTGGAAAATCTGTTAAGATGCTTAGTGGGAGAGCAATCTAAGAACTGGGATCAGAGGATGTATCAGGCCGAGTTCGCCTTCAACAGGTCAGCTAACTGAAGCACGGGACTCAGTCCGTTTATGTCCAACTATGGATATCAGCCCCGGGCCCCTATGGACCTAGCCTCAGTTCCTAACCTAACAAGAATTCACAAGAAAGCTGAAGATATGATTGGTGACCTACTGAATGTCCACGCACAAGTTCAACACAATTTGGAAAGGTTCAGGACTAAATACAAAGAAACTACTGATAAGAGAAGACGATTGGTGGAGTTTAAGGAAGGAGAGTTCGTGTGGGCCGTATTAACAAAAGACCGGTACCCTACACATGAGTACAGCAAGTTAGCAGCACAGAAGATTGGTCCATATGATATTATTGAGAAGATCAATGCTAATGCCTACAGATTGCAACTTCTCAGTCACCTCAATATTTCAGATGTTTTTAATGTCAAACATCTCTGGCCTTATCATGGAGACAGCTCGGAGGAGGAGGATGTACTACATTCGAGGACGAATTCTCTCTTACCTGGGGAGGATGATGCAGACGGCATGGCAGAAGAATATTTCAGAGAGGTTGGAGTCAGGACACGCGGGGGCAATCTCAGGTCAGACAGCAAAAACAAATCACGCGCAGAGCATCTGAGCTCAGCAAAACAAACTGA
>NMUG010009346.1:0-11312 GCA_002855965.1 Monotropa hypopitys
CAATGTTCAAACAATTATTTAACTTCTAGAAACTTAATGACATTTAATTTGAAGCTAAGGATTATAGTTTTCAATGTTTGAAAATCTTTCTAAAATACTCCTTAGACCCTTGCATGCTTCTAGAATATTTAATTCTCTATTTATGAACTTAAAGTGTTTTTAGAAAATACTTGGAAAATGATTCTCTTACAAGTCATTTTAATCTTTACATTTTTTCAAGATATTTTTTTCATGAAAAACATAGAGAATTGAATTATCTTTCCAAGGGATCAAACCTCATTTAATTTGGAATTATTTTGACCCTACATAAAAGTCCCAATGCCTGAAAATCAAAATTTCCACATTTTCACTAACCGACACCATAACCGGTACACCGGGCAGTATGCCGGCCGGCATACCGGTCCCGTACCGGATTTGGCGATTTTTGGGCAGTAGATTTCCTCTTTACAAATGGCCGAAAAATGCACTAACCGACATACCGGCCGGTTTGCCGGCCGGCATACCGGCTGCCTACCGGTCCCATACCGGCCTTTGTAAAAATGCTGATTTTCATTTTAAAAGTTCATTTTAATTACAACAATGCCACCAAACAGTCATAAACGGCTAGTTTTGGATTAAATCCTATAAATTGGACTCTTGGGGTCCTAGAATGTTGTAGAGATCATGCCAAACTTTCCTTATGATCAAGATCTCATTCCTTCTCTCTAATTCTCTCTAAAACTCTCTATCTCACAATTTCCACTTGTATATCACATTTCTAGAGGAGAGTTTTATTCTTACACTTGTACTAAATTAGAGAGAGCTCACAAAAATTATTGTTATCATCTTATTGAGCCTAGAGCTTTATTGTTACCTTGTGGAAGGGGTTGTCTTCCACATAATCTTTCTTGATACTTGGAGCTTACATTGAATTCAAGACTTGAAGAATCAAGATTGCAACAAGATTTGAAGATCAACCATTGGAGTCAAGTTCAAGCCTTGGAGGAGACTTGAAGCTTGCATTGAAGGTGGGAGCCACCTTGAGGAAGTAGCTCATCAAAGAAGGTCCAAGCCACCTTGAGAAGTGCTTAGCAAAGGAGGGAGCCTCCATTGAAGTAGCTCAAAGAAGAAGTTGGGAGCCGCCTTGGAAAGAAGCTCATCAAGGTTTGAGAAGCCTTTGGAAGTTGCTCACATTTGTAAGGGTTTGATAACTACCCGAAAGTTGTAAAGGTAAAATTAGTAGAACTCTTACTTATTGGTAAGAGAAGTGGATGTAAAGTTAGGGACTTGGACAATCCCTAACCAAACCACTATAAAACCATTGTGTCATTTCCCTTTACCTCATTACTTTACTTGCATTTACATTTTGAGCAAATATTACATTTTCACTCTACTATTCATAGTGCTTGGAACTCTAAGATCCAAGTCTCTTTATTAATCTAGTTATTTAGAACCACTTAAAAACCGGAAACCTCGACCTCTTGGGACTAGTCCCCCAAGAACCTGAGGTGTAACGAAAGGGATTCACTTGGTGCTTTAATTAGATTGATATTTGAACTTGTGATATTCATCACACTTTGAATAGTTAAGTCTTCCGCACTAATTTGCCTAAAATTGTCTTAACTTGGAAAGAAATTTTTATTTGGGCATTTTAGTTACTAAACCAATTCACTCCCTCTTGGTTGTCCATTGCATCGAGTACATCGAGTAAGAAAGGTAGTTTGTAACACTCCGAAAATTTTAGCTAATTTCCATTCATTTCAATAAATTCAATAAATCGAATTTCATGTATAGTTGAGTAAGTCCGGGTGAGATGGGCGTCCCCGGCATGATATTCGTCGATGGTCGTGTGTTCGGATAAATCTTTAATCGCGTTTTAAAATCCATGGACTTGATCCATTCTTCAAATCAGATTTCTTTGTTCATGAAAGTCATAGAGAATTCGATTTCGAATCCAATGCAACTTGAATCGTCTCAAACGGAGTCCGGACGAAGAAGTTATGGCCAAAATACTCTCGGAAATCCAATCATTCAATTCAGTGAAATTTAACTCTCGGCGACCCGTACACCAGATTGCGTGTACCGGTCGAGCTAAATCAGCAGGCACCTCTGTGAGGTCCCGACTGGTACACCAGATTGCGTGTACCGGTCGCCGCTTATATTTTTGCTACGCGAAGGTTTTAAATGAAGGGCAGTTTGGGGTTTTCACCAGGGGTCCTATATATGTGTTGTGTCCGAAATTTTGGGTCATCCTCTCCATTTGAAACCCTAATACTCTCTCTACCTCCCTCTCTCAACTCTCTCTCCCTTCTCTCCTCCATAGCTCCAAATCCGGTTGGAATCAGAAGAAATGCGAAGTTCTAACATTGTTCCCCTCGCTCTCCTCTCTGCGGTGACGAGCATAGTTTGGTAAGTTGTTATTCCTCTCCTAAAACCCTAGGTTTTTAATCTCTCCCTAGTGTATGTGTATTGTTGCTCATTGGGTGTATTTTTGCGAGGGCTTCGCAATGGTGGGTTTTGTTCACTCCGGCGGTCATGGAGGTTTTCCGGCGACTTTTCCGGCGAGTGTCACCGGAGCTCCGACGAGGTAGAGTTTTCTATCCCTCTCGTTTGTATTGTTAGCGTTCTTACTTCTCCCTTACATGTTTGCAAAAATCCTTCGATTGAATGATTTTGTAAAATCAAACTTGTGGGTTGTCGTTCATATACATTGGTCGCGTCGAATTTGATCTAGGGTAGCTATGTTTCCCCCTAGGACGTTAGTTGTTCGATTTTGAGTAAGATTGTGGAAAGCCCCAAATTTTGTGAAAAACCCGTCGGTGTCAATTTGTGAAAATTGAATTGGGGGAAAACACTTGACTTTGGATTTCATTAGTCATGGATGGGTTGTCTTGACACGTTTTGTGGAAAAATCGAACAAACGGAACATTTGGTGAACGAACGACATGTTTTGTGAAATAAAAGGAAATGTTTGAGAAATGAACGTTTTGTGAATAAACGGAATCGGTTCCTAAGTCGTACGGAAAATGGAAATTGGTATTGTGACTTGACCCGTGAACTCTATACTAGGACTGGATATTGATGAGTGACTATGATTTAGGTTGCTTACCTTGTGTCATTATTTAGAGTGACACACGACATTGCGCAATGGGGGTCTGATTGGACCCTCCCGGTGAGCCGGGGAAAACAGGAATGATACGATATAGAGTTGATGAGCTCCCATGCGGAACTAGCCGATACTCCGTGATTGATTGATATTTGTCTTGCTCCTACTAAAAGGCACAGAAATGGAATACATGTGATACTTGGAATATAATGGGAATTGGAACACGTTTATATAACGGAAAACGAGTCTTTACTTAGTGTGAGTCGACACTTGACACGATTCTCTTTGGCATTGTCTAGGTAATGGTTTGGTAGATGTTGGAAGTGTAGTACTTCTCTTGTGAGTCTTGGTCAGACACGGTGATTTACTACTTTTCTTTACTATAAGTCAAATGTGGAATTTGAAAGAAAAGGAGATATTTTACTTTTAATGAGATCCATTGCATTGTATCATTTGCATTACTTGCACCGTCACTCACTTGCACCCCAATAGTATAGACGTTTGGAGATGGATTATCTCTACCAGGCGGTTGTGCCTGACCCTCTACTTTTGTAGGACTTGTTCTCCCTGATTGGGAGTGGCTGCGAGATCCGTTGCAGGACTTGAGGCTGAACCGGATGGTAGTGATAGGTCGCCTTTCTTTTCAGTGTTGTACTTTCTTTTCGTTACTGTTGGCCGCGTTGTACATGATTAATTTATAAAATCCTATTTTGGCCTTTTCCTTTAATTGGGGCATTGTTGTACAGGGTTATGTTATAAAACCCTATTCGCCTCTTTTGTTTGTATCAGAGTAGCACAGACTTGTTGTAATAATTATTGTGGTTGTTTGTGTAGCGTAGTTGGCTAGTACATTACCCCTTCTGTTGCATACTCTTTACCTAATTAACACTTCAAAAAAAAATATCTCAAATTTTGGGAGTGTTACATTTTTATTTTATGCATTAGTTTTATTAACTTTTATAAAACAAAACAAAAGGCTAGCGTTCTACCGCAAAACCTAATTTCTAAACCGAGCAATTATCTCTAACTTCATTATTTCCCTGTGGACCGACCTTGAACTTGCCACTCTACTAGCTAGAGTAGTATTTTCTTGTTTATAAATTTCTAATGCTTGGTTAAGGCTTTTCTGTTAATCAACGACCGAAAAAATCCTTCTAATATTTTGGCGCCATTGCCGGGAAATTGTAGTTGAGTTGAGTTTTTGCTAGTCTTGAAGTTTTCTTTTGCCCTGCCATATATATTCACTTTTATTTTGTTTCTTCTTATTTTTTTATAAAAAACCAAAAAAACATTTGTTAGACGTTGTTGATCATGGATTCCGGTTACCCTTGAGAAACCATGGATCAACAATATTGGGAGTTGTTGGCCCTATGTTTTGATGGTGCATTATTTACACAAATATAGTAATTATAAAATGATTTTAAGATATTCTTGATTTATGAAATAAAAGGTTTAATCTCCATTTTAATTCAAGAATAATATTTATGAGCTTATTATTCAAATCAATCTTACACTTATGTCCTAGAGATTGTTCTTAATGGTTAAAATCTCTTCAAATCTCCTAGGACCACTTGGAATTATTTTAAAGTCCTTTAGATTCATTTTCATGGTTTAAACATTTCTTCTAAGGACTTTACATTCTCCAAAAATATATATTATAAGTTCCCTATTTTATGGTCACAAATCATTTTTAGGAACTTATATAATATATATAAAGATTAGAAATAAAATTAATTTGGCCCCACTTAAGTCCCATGGCCTTAATTCTCACAAATTCAATTTTTTCAATAACCGGTATGGAAACCGGCATACCGCCCGGTATGCCGGCCGGCACACCGGTTCTATACCGGATTTGGGACTTTTTGGGCAGTAAGTTTTCTCTTTCAAAATGGCCGAAATTTGCACTAACCGGCATACCGGCCGGCATGCCGGCCGGCATACCGGTTGCCTACCGGTTGCCTACCGGTTGCCTACCGGTTGCCTACCGACCTTTGTAAAAAGTGCTGTTTTCATTTTAAATGTTACATTTATTTACAACAATGCCACCAAACGGTCATAAACGACTAGTTTTGGATTGAGACTTATAAATTGGACCCTTGGGGTCCTAGAAACTTAGAGAGATGATGCCCAAGCTTTGTCATTAACTATAACTCATTCTTTCTCTCTAATTCTCTCTATAATACTCTTAAATCTCTTCTTCTACAAATTCTACACTTGTAAAGATTATTTTAGAAGAGAGATTTTATTCTTACACTAGTATTAAATTAGAGAGAGCTCTCAATCCTTATTGTAATATTCTTTTTGAGCCTAGAGCTTCATTGTTACCTTGTGGAAGGGGTTGTCTTCCACAAATATCTTTTGATCCTTGGAGCTTACTATTGAAGTCAAGACTTGAATATTCAAGCTTGCAATAAGCCATTTGAAGAACAAATCGTTGAAGTCAAGTTCAAGCCTTGTGGTGACTTGAAGCTTGCAAAGAAGGTGGGAGCCGCCTTGAGAAGAACTCAACGACAAGGAAAGGAGGGAGCCTCCATTGAAGTAGCTCAAAGCAAAGGTGGGAGCCGCCTTGGGAAGAAGCTCATCAAAGAAGGTTTGAGAAGCCTTGGGAACTTGCTCACCATTTGTATGGGTTTGACAACTACCCGAAAGTTGTAAAGGTAAAATTAGTAGAACACTTACTTATTGGTAAGAGAAGTGGATGTAAAGTTAGGGACTTGGACAATCCCTAACCGAACCACTATAAACTATTGTGTCATTTGCCTTTACTTCTTTACTTTTCTTTGCCCTTACATTTGAGCAATCAAATCACTTACACTCTACTATTCAAAGTGCTTGGAATTCAAAGATCCAAGTCTCTTTATTAATCTAGTTATTTAGAACCACTTGAAAACCGAAAACCTCGACCTCTTGGGATTAGAACCCCAAGAACCTGAGGTGTAACGAAAGGGATTCATTTGGTGCTTTAACTAGATTGGTATTTGAACTTGTGATATTCATCACACCTTGAATAGTTAAGTCTTCCGCACTAATTTACCTAAACTAGTCTTTAATTGGTAATAAATTTTTAATTGGGCATTTTAGTTAACAAACCAATTCACCCCCCTCTTGATTGTCCATTGCATCGAGTATATCGGGACTAACAATTGGTATCAGAGCGGTTGCTCTATTTTTGATCACTTCATTGTCTTACCAATTGTCTTTGGTCATATTTTCTTTGTGATCATATTCTTGACTTAACCGTCTAGAGTTAAGATCCACAATGGCAACCAATTTTCTTCATGGTTCATCCATATCTACACCTCCTATTTTTCATGGTTCCAACTTCACATCTTGGAAAAATAGGATGCGTATCTTTGACCAATCCGTGGACTACGATCTTTGGATGATCATAGAAAATGGATTTCTCTTGCCTAGGATAGATGTAGATGGTATTTCTAGAATTAAATCATTTTCGGATTGGGATGTCCAAGATGCTCTAAAATATGATTTAAATATTAAGGCCATCAATTTGATCCTTAGTGCTTTGCATATTGACATCTCTAGAAAAATCACTTCCTTTGATTGTGCTAATGATCTTTGGAGATATTTAGTTCTTTTGTTTGAAGGTTCAAATAAAGGACTAGACAATATTTGGATCAAGGAAGATGAAGAAGGCTTGATGGAAAATAAAGAAGAAGATGCTTCTATGGATAAATGCCTCATGGCTAAAAGCATTGAGGTACACT
Organism: Monotropa hypopitys; assembly: GCA_002855965.1. NCBI lineage: Eukaryota > Viridiplantae > Streptophyta > Magnoliopsida > Ericales > Ericaceae > Monotropa > Monotropa hypopitys. The sequence goes on from NMUG010009346.1 coordinate 6,811, forward strand.
CTACTTCTCTACTTGTAGTGATAATTTGCAAGTTGAGTTTGATGTGCTAATGGAAGAATTTGAGAAACTCACTTATAAGTATCAAAATCTAAAATCCTTTTCCTTAGAGCTATCTAATGAATTCGAAGAAGTTTTGAAGGAAAAAGATTTACTATAAAAGGAAATCAATGTTATGAAAATCTCCTATGATGAAAAATTATCCTTATTTGAAGAAAATGAAAAGAAACTTAATGATGAGATTCATTTGCTTAAATGTACTAATGCTAGAGATACACCTAGGTTTGCATGCCACTATTGTAGCAAACTAGGCCACACTTCTAGTATTTGCCCTATAAGGAAATCTCATCACACCCACACTCACAAAGTTAAACAAACTTGGGTTAGGAAAATCAATAGGGTAGTTCATGAGAAATCTCATGTTGATAGGACCAAGGCAACTTGGGTACCTAAATCTTGAACAATCCATGTATCTAGTAGCTTAGGATGTGCTTTCAAGTTATATCCTCTTGATGTAGTTTAGGAACTATTTCTTGGCATATGTGTGTTTCTTGTTGTTATTTTATGCCATATGCCATGTATGCTTTCTTTGCACATTAATGACTCTTGGTATGCCTACATATTTGTTTTCATGCCTAGACGATTCTTGTACATTCTTGTATTTCACTTGTTGGTTTGGCATTGCATTGATTGCATATTGGCATACATATTGCCCTTGTGTAGTCTTTGTCATATGTCATGCCATATTTCCTTATAACTTATTTGGACATCATGTTTATACCTTGAACAAGTTGATATGATTGTCTTGAGTTAGTTTATGTGCTAAAATGTATGTTTGTATTGCTATATGAAAATATAGCATATAGACTTGTTTCTTGATTTTTGCTCATTACATGACATGGCTCTAAACTTGCACTAAAGTTATCATAATACCTTCTTAAAAGTTTGAGCATGCTTGTATATTGATTTTAAGATGTTTTTGATGATTGGTTTGGCTATTACATGGACACATGGGAAGTTAGCATGTTGACTTGTTTTCAAGTGTCAAACATGTTAATTCTTCCTAAATATGCTTCCAATGATATCCAAAACATACCATTCTTGATAACCATTGAATATGAGCATCTTTGAAACATTATTATGTTCATTCTTATGATTTAGTTTGGTTAGTTTTGAGCTTGAATGAAAAATTGGCTACCTAAGTTGTTGCATGCAAAATATGCCTATTCTTAAAGCATTAAGACACTTTCAATAATATTCCATACCTAGGTATGTTGAATATGATTGTTTGTATAATATTTTTGATGTATAACATATGTATTATATTGGTTAAAAACAGATTTTTAATTTGAATTATATAAAGTTTTATATAAGCTATTCTTGTCAAAATATTAAAAAATTGCATTCTGCAGAGTTTTTTGCCTATCCGGTACGACACCGGTATGCAGCCGGTATACCGGGCGGTATACCGGGCGGCATACCGGGCGGCATACCGGCCTGTACAAAAAATCGTGAAAAAGTTTTTAAAGACGAATTTTCTCTCATTTCCCTCATTTCTCTCTCTCCCCTGCGATTTTCTGGCAGAACCTTTCGAGCCCATTTTCTCTTGCCAAATCCTCCTCCAACCCTCAAATCTCTTGCCCTAAACATCAAAATCATCCTAGTTCTATCCACTCTTCACTATACTCCAAGGAATTGGAGAATCATCCGCTCCAATCCCCAAATTTTCATAAAATTCGAAAATCCATACCCTAGGTTCAAAACTCCAAATTCTCAAAAATGGCTACCTATAACCGTAGGGGCAAGAAGAGCAAGCACACCCAAGGTGAGTCAAGTCAAGCTCCTGCATTTGACGCGTCTCGATTCCGCAATTTTGGCTCATCTCAACAATGGGAGTCATTCTCCACGAAACCCATTATTACCGGGCGAAAGGTAATTTCATCTCCCGAATCTAGGCGTCACTTGATCGACCTCATGGAGGCCATTGGATGGAAGAATGCCCTAGATATTCCTACCACCGTCTTCAAAAAGCTAGTTAGGTACTTCTACTGTAATCTATATGTTGATATGGATGATTATGAATACACTTTGAAGTCCTTTGTCAAAGGCAAATCGATCATCCTCACTGTCCATACATTGGCGGAGATTATTGGTCACGATAGGGGCACTACGAATGTTTATCTCACAAATGACCAAGATTTTCAAAATGCCTTTGAATACCTAACTCCATTACTCCAAACCGTCACCCGCGAGAGAACCATCCCCGGAGGGATTGTTAGGAATGACCTTACTCATGAAGTAAAATTCATGCATGCCTTCATCTATGAAAATATCATTCCTAAGGCTAGACATTATGATGCCGTCTCACCCATGCAAGTATATGTCATGCATTGCCTATTGAAAGGCATCAAAATTGACTTGGGTTACGTCATTATGCGTGAAATGGATTCCGTTCTCTACGATTGGAAAAAAACCCTACCTTTTGGAGCCATTCTCACTAAAATCTTTCAACACTTTGAGGTGAACATTAGAGGTCAAGTCATGGACCCATTGGACAAGTCTCCTATGCCCTATGTTTTGATGGTGCATTATTTACACAAATATAGTAATTATAAAATGATTTTAAGATATTCTTGATTTATGAAATAAAAGGTTTAATCTCCATTTTAATTCAAGAATAATATTTATGAGCTTATTGTTCAAATCAATCTTACACTTATGTCCTAGAGATTGTTCTTAATGGTTAAAATCTCTTCAAATCTCCTAGGACCACTTGGAATTGTTTTAAAGTCCTTTAGATTCATTTTCATGGTTTAAACATTTCTTCTAAGAAGTTTACATTCTCTAAAAATATATATTATAAGTTCCCTATTTTATGGTCACAAATCATTTTTAGGAACTTATATAATATATATAAAGATCAAAAATAAAATTAATTTGGCCCCACTTAAGTCTCATGGCCTTAATTCTCACAAATTCAATTTTTTCAATAACCGGTATGGAAACCGGCATACCGCCCGATATGCCGGCCGACACACCGGTTCCATACCGGATTTGGGACTTTTTGAGTAGTAAGTTTTCTCTTTCAAAATGGCCGAAATTTGCACTAACCGGCATACCGGTTGCCTACCGGTTGCCTACCGGCCTTTGTAAAAAGTGATGTTTTCATTTTAAATGTTACATTTATTTACAACAATGCCACCAAATGGTTATAAACGGCTAGTTTTGGATTGAGGCTTATAAATTGGACCCTTGGGGTCCTAGAAATTTAGAGAGATGATGCCCAAGCTTTGTCATTAACTATAACTCATTCTTTCTCTCTAATTCTCTCTATAATACTCTTAAATCTCTTCTTCTCCAAATTCTACACTTATAAAGATTATTTTAGAAGAGAGATTTTATTCTTACACTTGTATTAAATTAGAGAGAGCTCTCAATCCTTATTGTAATATTGTTTTTGAGCCTAGAGCTTTATTGTTACCTTGTGGAAGGGGTTGTCTTCCACAAATATCTTTTGATACTTGGAGCTTACTATTGAAGTCAAGACTTGAAGATTCAAGCTTGCAACAAGCCATTTGAAGAACAAATCGTTGAAGTCAAGTTCAAGCCTTGTGGTGACTTGAAGCTTGCAAAGAAGGTGGGAGTCTCCTTGAGAAGAAGCTCAACGACAAGGAAAAGAGGGAGCCTCCATTGAAGTAGCTCAAAGCAAAGGTGGGATCCGCCTTGGGAAGAAGCTCATCAAAGAAGGTTTGAGAAGCCTTGGGAACTTGCTTACCATTTTTAAGGGTTTGACAACTACCCGAAAGTTGTAAAGGTAAAATTAGTAGAATACTTACTTATTGGTAAGAGAAATGGATGTAAAGTTAGGTACTTGGACAATCCCTAACCGAACCACTATAAACTATTGTGTCATTTGCCTTTACTTCTTTACTTTTCTTTGCCCTTACATTTGAGCAATCAAATCACTTACACTCTACTATTCAAAGTGCTTGGAATTCAAAGATCCAAGTCTCTTTATTAATTTAGTTATTTAGAACCACTTGAAAACCGGAAACCTCGAACTCTTGGGATTAGAACCCCAAGAACCTGAGGTGTAACGAAAGGGATTCATTTGGTGCTTTAACTAGATTGGTATTTGAACTTGTGATATTCATCACACCTTGAATAGTTAAGTCTTTCGCACTAATTTGCCTAAACTAGTCTTTAATTGGTAATAAATTTTTAATTGGGCATTTTAGTTAACAAACCAATTCACCCCCCCTCTTGGTTGTCCATTGCATCGAGTATATTGGGACTAACAGGAGTCCTACCCTCCATTCCCCGAGTCTCCTAGTCAAGAGTGGCATGACCACTCTAACTTTTATCGGGAATGTGAGACTTCACATGAACCACCACCACCCTTATACTCTCATCACGATGCAATGGCTCTACAACAATTCTTCTACCCAGAGCCAACAAATCACTACCCGGAACAATGGTCCCATGAGGAGCCTTATCCATACCAA
>NMUG010009347.1:0-11311 GCA_002855965.1 Monotropa hypopitys
AAAAAATATAGGAGGTGTAGATATAGAAGAATCATGAAGAAAATTGTTTGCCATTATGGATCTTAACTTTAGACGGTTAAGTCGAGAATATGATCACTAGGAAAATATGACCAAATAAAATATACCAAAAGTTGAGAGACAATTGGTGGATAATGAAATGATCAAAAATATAGAGCAACCTCTCTGATACCAATTGTTGGTCCCGATAGACTCGATGCAATGGACAACCAAGAGGGGGGTGAATTGGTTTATTAACTAAAATGCCCAAATAAAAATTTATTTCCAAGTAAAGACTAATTTAGGCAAATTAGTGCGGAAGTGCAACTATTAAAAGTGTGATGAATATCACGAGTTCAAATACCAATCTAATTAAAGCACCAAGTGAATCCCTTTCGTTACACCTCAGGTTCTTGGGGTTCTAATACCAAGAGGTTGAGGTTTCCGGTTTTCAAGTGATTCTAAATAATTAGATAGATAAAGACACTTGGATCTTAGAATTGCAAGCACAATGAATAGTAGAGTGAAAAAGAATTATTTGCTCAATATGTAAGGGCAAGGAAAGTAAAGAAGTAAAGGCAATGACACAATGATTTTATAGTGGTTCGGTTAGAGATTGTCCAAGACCCTAACTTTACATCCACTTCTCTTACCAATAAGTAAGAGTTCTACTAATACCTTTATAACTTTCGTGTAGTTGTCAAACCCTTACAAGTGTTAAGCAATTTTCCAAGGCTTTCAAGTCTCCTCCTAGGCTTGGTCTTGACTTCAATGCTTTGATCTTCAATCTTTGCAAGCTTGATTCTTCAAGTCTTGACTTCCAAAGTAAGCTCCAAATACAAGAATGTTATGAGGAAGACAACCCCTTCCTCAAGGTAAAATGAAAGGCTCAAATGCTCATAAATGATATACAACTTGAATGTAAACTCTCTCTTAGAATTTACAAAGTGTAAGACTATAATATCTCTTCTAAAATGAACTTTACAAGTGTAAGAATAGAGAAAGAGAGATTCTCAAACTTTCTAGAGAGAATTAGAGTATAAGGGAGTGAAGTATAGATATAAGACAAGTATGAGTGAACTTCAACCCTTCCTTGGACCTAAAATGGTTCTTAAATAGCCTCCAACCCAAAACTAGCCGTTTATAGCCGTTGGGTGGCATTGTGGTAAATATTTGCAATTTAAAATTGAATTCTGCACATTTTTACAAAGGCCAGTATGCCGCCCGGTATACCGCCCGGTGTACCGGTTAGTGTAAAGATGTGTTCCTTTGACAAGAGTGAAGCTACTGGCCGAAATTGAAAAAATTCGGTATGCTGCCGGTATGCCGACCGGCATACCGGTTTGTGTACCGGTTAAGGATTTTGGCAGTTTTTTAATTCCAAATGACATGAGGCTTGAACCCTTGCTTAGGTAGTTTAATTCTCTAGATTTTTCATGTAGAAAATATCTTGGAAAAATGTAAAGATAAAAAAAACTTGTAGGAAAAATCATTTTCAAGTATTTTCTTAAAAACATTTTAAGTCCAAAATAGAGAATTAAATTTATTATGAGATCATACAAGGGTCTAAGGAATGTTTAGAAAGATATTCAAACATTGAAAACAATATTCATTAGCCTCTAATCAAATATCATTAAAATTAATAATGAAATTCAAGCACAAACTAAATTCCTTGATTTAAATAAAGATTTGAATATTTAAACCATAATTCAAGGAATTAGAAAATCATTTTATAAATACTATATTTGTGTAAATAATGCACCATCAAAACATAGGTCCAACAATACTGAAATTATAACATATCATAGCAGGACTTGTCCTGTCATAACATATCATAATATGAGTGGGCTCCATAACTGGATCATATCGTAAACATGCATAGCCTATAATTATAGCATAACTATGTCATAAAATCTGTAATCGTGTCAGTACGAATATCCAGGTTGGGTTTTCTTTAACTTGTTGCATTTTTTAAAACTGATTTCTTAAATCATTTTCTTTTTACTGTCATATATAGGCCAAAGCAGGACGTGTCTTGTCATATTATATCTTGTAGCGGGACTTGTCCTGTCATACATATCTTGTCATAACCATGCTGGGTATCCCCAGTGGATTAGCTAGACGTCTGATGCATAATCCAGTCTGATTTATATGGCGGTGAACTAGTCAACTATAACCCCCTAGCTGAAAGGGTTGTATCAGTAGTTAATTATAACCCCTAGTGTAGGGTCCATAGACTAGATCTCCCATTGGCGTGGGACCACTTTACATAACATGAGTGGCCATACATAGATTCGTAAATAGTTTCATGTCCATGGAAATGCTTTTAAACGTTTAACATAAAATCCTACGGAAGACATAGATACTTAGAAAACATATCGAAAAATTCACATATTTAAGCTCATAGTCACTCACCTGAAATCTGAGCTTTAATCTACTGACCTAAATATGGAAAATAGAGAAATATAAATAAAACGGTTTACAATAATTTCCTCAATCAATTATTCCTTAAATTCCCATATTTCACTCACATTTTTTTATAGTTTATAATACTTAATGTCCATATTTCATCTTTAATAATTTTCCTTAAGTCCCATTTATTTTTCACTATAATTTCTATTAATTTTTAAATCATTTCCGAGAGTCCGGTTACCTATAACCTCTCAGGACATGTTACCAATAACCAAAGGGCTGGACCGATTACCGATTACCGATAACTAGCAGAGACCGATAACAGGTAACTAGACCCTCTAGGTTTCATCCAAGCATTGTGGTTACCGATAACCTGCCTAATTTGGATTATCGGTAACCTAAACCCAGCATAGCTACAACACACATGCACACATAATCTCGCGCGCACACATAGCCCCAGACACACCCATACAACACCGTACACCACCACAGAACACCACACACCCACCACCATACACCGAACAACAGATACACAGTGCACACAGTGCACACAGACACACACAAAGCATAGAGCCACACACATATCCACTCACACAGCTACATACACATAGTACACACAACATACACAACCGAGCACATATAACACACACCAACACAGAGCACATGCAGAACATATCCGGGACAAACACACTCGCACACACTCGCACATACATAGACACACATACAGAGCACACACAACATAGCCAACACACACACTCGCACATACATGCACATGCCTACACAGCTGCACACCGAACATAGCACACACATCCACCAACCACTACCGGACACTACCCAACATAGCCGGAACCACCACCAAATCAACCGCCAAAAACAAAACCCAAAACTAGCACCAGCACAGCCGAACCACCGCACACACCGAACCCATCTCTGCTCAATCTCTCTCTCTCTCTCTCGGTCGATTTTGGGCTTTCTCGTTGTATTGGTTTTTGGTTTGTTTTGTTTTTATTTGATTTAATTTTATTTTGTTTTATTATATTATGATAAGTATTAAAAATTTAAGGAAATGGACTATCTTTTGGGCTACACTACAATGCGAGAAGGTGCACCGTAGTTAGGGTGGTCCTTAATCCTAATTTTTGTATTTTCGGTATTTTACGATGATTCTTTATAACTTCTTTTTATTTCTAAAAGTTCTTTCTTATTTCTAAAATTTCACAAACTTTATTGGAAATTTCTATTTGTCTAATCGAATTCGATATAAAATTTTAAGACTTAATTTTATTAATTTAAGCCTCTTAATTAATTTTCTTCCTCTTAATCTCTCAATTATATGTCCTTAGGTTTAATTATCTAATTTTTAAATTTTTGGGTTTTATAGATAGTGTATCAATCCTAGAGTGCCTCGGCAAAAGGATGGGCGATGCTTTTGGCTAGAAAGGTGAAAATGGGGGTTGTCGTGTGCACCTCGCCCGACCAGCATAGAGAGGATCGTCCAATAGAGAGCTAGTGTTGTCCATATTTGACAAGTTAGGACCGAAACTAGTGGTCCTGGCCAGAAGATCCCCGACAAAGGACTACCGATGAAGCGACTACCGTGATAGCCGCGCATCTCGCTTGGAGCAGGAGGTCACACAAAAGCCATACGTAGAGGTTTGGCCTGCTTGTCTACTGAAATAGCGCCTATGAGATAATGACCAATACGAGAGATTCATATGCTCTCCTTTCTCTCCGTAAATAGAGGCCATTAGGCCTCTTGCCGGCTTCTCAGCACCAAAGTTGAACAAATATGATCTCAAAATGGACTCCTACATCCATCTGGTCCATTTTCGACAGATGATGTCTCTGTACTCTGGATATTACACACTAATGTCCAAGATGTTCCCATCCAGCCTGGGAGAGGTTGGGTTAATGTGGTTTGACCGACTTCTAGAAGGGTTAATCACTTTATGGAGGGACCTTTCTACGGTCTTCCTCTCTCGGTTCATCACCAGTTCCAAGGTAAAGAAAGAGGTTGATTTACTTCTCAGCCTTCGACGAGTAAGGTCTAAATCACTGCGACATTATGTAGCCCGGTACTAGGACCTCTACAACGAAAGTGAGGATTGCAATAAAAAAATTGTCATAACTTTCTTCAAGCTCATTCTAGATCACACCAGTTGGGAGTTTGAGGATCTTATGTTGTTCCCTCCTTCCACAATCAATGAAATGATGACGAGGATAAAGCTCCGTGCCAAACTAGAAAATGCCAAGGAGGAGAGGAGCAAGACAGACAACCGCTCTGGCCACGATGCCAGAGGTACGAGTTCGACAAGAAATAAGAAGACAAATATAGTATAGATGGGGGAACGCCAAACCCCCAAACCATACGAGTTCGTGGCTTACACCATGGTATTCAAAGAAACCATTTACATCCTGCTGCGCAAAATTGAGAAGGGGTTATTCTTTCGATGGTTGGAGAGAAGACTAGGGCTCCTAGGAAAGGTAATGACAAGTTCAGATGCTCTTACCACAAGGAGAAAGGGCATTTGACTACCAGTTTCCGATCGTTCAAGGACTTCCTCGAATAAATAATGGTCGTCAGGCACCTCGACACCTACATTGATGAAGAGAATACCAATGTCGGGGCAGTTAAGGAGGCCCCAAGTGACAAAATCAGGACCATCAACGTCATCTATGGCATAGTGGGTAGGCAGTAGAAGGACCGACTCCGAGCAGAGCTGTAGCAAATCTCCAGGTAGGAGGTCATGACAGTCCAGTCGGCACCCAAGAGGGCCAAGCCAGATTCAAGGTACACCATCACCTTCTCCGATAGGGACTCTGACAGGGTACAATGCCCTCATGACGACACCCTGATCATGACCCTTTAGGTCGGTGACTGCAACATCTGAAGAGTGTTGATTGATCCCGACAGCTCTGCTGACGTAATATACTATTCCCTGTTCAAGAAGATGGGTTTCAAGCCATAGGACTTGCAACTGACCAATGTGCCACTTGTGGGGTTCAATGTGGATTCTGTTTGGTTGCTTGGCAAAATAGTTATCCTCGTGGTGATCGGATCAGTCACAACAGACGTGGAATTTGTGGTGGTAGACGTCCCTTCCTCCTACAATGCCATTTTAAGCTGAGCCTAGGTCCACAACATTAAGGTTCCTCCACTTACCACCAGGTGATCAAATTCATTGGTATCCGAGGCATGGAGGAGCTCCGGGGGGAGCAGACGGTAGTCAAGTAGTGCTATATCGCTGTGGTCAAAGGAAAAGTCACCATTGAACAGGTGCATTGGGTGGAGGTTTCGGACCAGTCTGTGCTGGAGGACATCGGTACAAGTGCCTCAGATAAATCCGTAGAGGACCTTTTGGTCGTACCTCTAAGTGCAAATGATCCGGAGTGCTTTTTTCTTATCGACTTTTCACTCACCGAAGCCGAACGTACAGATATGGTGGACCTTCTGAGGAACAACATGGAGGTATTTTCCTGGACCCCATATAAAATATTGGCATATATTTAGGCTCTATCAGTAACCATCTCAATGTTCAGCCATACTCGACGCTGGTGGTGCAGAAACCCAGGAGGTCAGTAGCCATTTATACCGAAGTTGTCATAGAAGAGGTCGACCGACTGACCGAAGCTCAAGCAATCAGATGAGTCCAATACCAACACATGGCTAGCCAATACTGTGGTGGTAAACAAGAAGAATGGAAAGTGGAGGATTTATGTAGACTACGCCAACCTCAATGATGCTTGATAGTTTCCCCTCCCTAGGATTGATCAGTTCATGGACACAACAACCGAACACCCCCAGATGAGTTTTATGCCCACTGGGGGTATAATCAAATAGCAATGTTTGGCCCGGACCAGGACAAGACGACATTCATCATCCCATGCGGGTTGTTTTGTTACCACGTGATGTCTTTTGGCCTCAAAAATGTCGGGCTACCTATTAGCGGATGATAACTAAGATGTTCAGCTCCCAGCTCGATGACACCGTAGAATCCTATATAGATGACATGGTGGTCAAAAGAAAGGCCAAAGATCACCGCCTCACTGACCTACAAAACATCTTCAACATTCTGAAGGAGCACAAGCTTCGCCTCAATGCTTCGAAGTGTGCCTTCAGTGTCAGTTCCGGGACATTCTTCGGATACCTGGTGACATACCGAGGCATTGAGGCCAACCCATCTCAAGTTTCATCCATACACCGGTTAGAGGATCCAAAAACTTTGAAAGAAGTTCAGAAGCTGGCCGAAATGGCAACACATCTGAAACGATTCATTAGTGAGTCCTTACAAGTACCGACCATCCTATGAAGTCTTAAGGAAAAACACCAGATGCCACTTTGAATGGACTGACCACTACAGAGAGGCCCTCAGCAATCTCAAGTCCTACCTCTTATCGACACCACTCCTCATCAAACCAATATAGGGGGAAGAGTTGTTCCTTTACTTGGCTATGACCCCACATAATGTAATCTCGAAATTGGTTCGGCAAGAAGTGAATGAGCAACTCCCAGTTTACTTTTCCAGCAAGTCCGTCATTAGTGTAGAAACCCAGTACCTGCCCTTAGAGAAACTAGCCTATGCACTGGTGATTGTCTCAAAGAAATTTGTACCATACTTCCAGTTCCACACAATTGTGGTCTTAACCGAGTTCTTTCTTCAGTCATTATTAAGGATTGCCGATTTGTTCGAATGAATAACCAAGTGGTCCATCGAGTTGGCCAACTTTGATATCAAGTTCTAGTCTAGGATAGCCATAAAGGGGCAGATCCTTGCCGAATTCATTGTTAAATATTCTCCTCGACTTGAAGCTCCCATTGCCAATAAAAGCCACACGTCCCAAGCCAGAGCATCGGAGATAGTACCAGAAGGGTCTTGGAAGATGTTCGTGGACAGGGCCTCCAACTACCGAGGGAGTGGAGATGGAGTGGTACTAATATCACCCGAGGGAGTAACCCACGAGCACGCCCTTCGGCTCAACTTCAACACATCCAATAACGAGGCAGAGTATGAAGTCCTCCTTGTCAGCCTTAGAGCTACCGAACAGCTAGAGACCCAATATCTCACGATTTATAGTGACTCCCAACTAGTGGTGAACCAGATCATTGGATATTACGAGTGCCAAGATGACCGAATAGGAAGCTACATGCAAATGGCAAGGGAAACGTTGGGGCACTTCAAGGAAATTCAAATCCAACAAGTCGGTAGGGAGCAAAACTCCCATGCCGACATACTTGTAGGGATAGCCTCAGCAGCCGAAGCAAATGATAAGAGGACAATCAATATTAAAACCATAGACTAGCTAAGCATAGATCCACCGAAGGTAGAAGCAATGTTCTTCATAGACCAGAGACCAAGCTGGATAGACCTAATCATTGCCTACCTGAAGGATGGGACCTTGCCTGAAGATAAGAGGATCGCTCACCAAATAGTTCACAAGTCGGCATGGTACTAGCTGTCACTAGATGCCAAGATCTATCAACTATCCCTTTTTGGACCATACCTCCTCTGTGTGCACCCCACACAGACCGAAGGAGCGCTTCACGAGCTCCACTCTAGCAGTTGGGGTGCTCACACAGACAGAAGGTCACTAGCACACATGGCTATCTCCCAGGGATATTGGTGACCGAATATGATGGAAGACAGAGAAAAGATAGTAAAGAAGTGCGACGCATGCCAACGGTTCTCCCCTCTTATCCGGCAGCCTTCCAAAAAACTTATTCCTTTGACCAGTCCATGGCCCTTCGTTCAGTGGGGCTTGGACGTCGTCGGTAAGTTCCCAACAGCCCCGGGGGGTTACAAGTTTCTTATGACGACAACTGACTACTTCTTCAAATGGGTGGAGGCCGAGCCATTAGTCGCCATAGAGGACAAGGACATCAAGCGATTTGAATGGAGAAACACAGGCTCCTACTTCAGTATGCCCTACGCTTTCATCTCGGACAACGACACTCAATTCGTGGGGGAGTTATTCACCAACTTCAATGTTGAGCACATAATAAGATTCTACAATTCAACCCATCACTATCCTCAGGGAAGCAGACAGGCTGAAGATTCATATAATGCCATCACAGTGGAATCAAGAAGAGGCTTCAAGTAGCAAAGGAAAGATGGCCCGAATAGATCCACATCATTCTCTGGGCCTATTGAATCATTCATCGGTGATCGACGGGTCAAACGCCTTTCTCACTTACCTTCGACATGGAGGTCGTAATCCCCCTAGAGGCGGGCTTGCCAACTATCAGGACGCAATCATTCGACGAAGCCTCAAACATCACAGCAATGGAAAAAGACATGGACCTTGCTGAATAAAATCGAGACCCTACAAGAATCAGAATAGCAACTTACCATCAGGGCATGGCCAGAAGTTTTAGTCGCTCGGTACAGCCACGGACCTTCAAGGTTGATGATCTTTTACTCAAGAGGGTGGTCGGTAATAAGAAGAAAAGATCTGATGGCAAGCTCAGTCCCAACAAGGAAAGACCATATAGAATTACTAGATTGATTATAACTGGGGCTTATCGAGTCGAAGGACTTGATGGTGTCCCCATACTGAGGTCGTGGAATACAACAAATCTACGGAGATATTACCATTAAGAGTATAAAATTTTGTTTGGTGGAATTACCGAAGGAGTGAATTAAGTTGTCTTTTATCTTTAAATTGTGCATTTTGTTGTTCGGTGGGATTTCCGAAGCAATGAATATAATTGCTTTTTATCTTTAAATTGTGCACTCTTTGTTCAGTGGAATTTTCGAAGCAATGAATAAAGTTTCCTTTTATTATTAAATTGTGCACTCTTTGTTCGGTGGAATTGCCAAAGCGATGAATAAATTTGCCTTTTATCTGTAAATTGTGCCTCCTTTTGTTTGGTGGAATTGCCAAACAATAAATAAAGTTTCCTTTTATCTTTAAATTATACCTCCCTTTGTTCGGTAAAATTGCCAAAGCAATAAGTAAAGTTGTCTTTTGTATTTAAATTGTGCTCTTTGTTCAGTGGAATTGCCGAAGAAAATTACTGAGATCGTTCTTTCGGTGGCATTGCCGAGGGACTGAATTTTCACAGAACGAAAACTTGAAGAAATAAAAATAACGAACTAAAGTAAGGGTCCCTAGTATCGGTACCCTTCCCTAAGTGGGGGAAGGGCTAGCTGGAAAGTTAGAATTCCCTAAAAAGTTACCGACATGACAGAACAAATTTTCATTAAAGGAAAAACAACATTTCGGTATAGCCGAAGTACAAAATGGTCCTGGCCACAAGCCAATGAAAGGACAAACTGAACAAAAAGGAAAACATATGGCTAATCAGCTGGAGGATCAGCGGTCAAAGCATCAGTTGCGACAGTGGCCAAAGATGAAGGAGGACTGGCAACCGTCAAGCATCCCAGAGCTAGGAGAGATCCATAGTCTGAAATGTTATTTATCATAGCCAGGTCATCCTTGTTACCGGCAGACCGAAGGGCGAGATTCTAACCTTTCTTGAAAGCAAATTCCCGGATTTCGGCGACCTAGTTCTCATCGATCTTCTCGGCCTCATCATATCCAAGGTTATAATACCTATCCTATAAGGCAGACACCTCGTCATCATTTTTGTTCTTGAAGGCCTCAAACTTAGTTGACAGCTTTGTATTGTCTGCCTTGAGCTGGGCCACCTGTTACAATGTCAGATTAGCCACCAGGCCCACAAACCATGTGATAACATGTAGATAATAATTAATACATGCCAACAGCTTTATCGGGATTCGTGGTGATGTATACACACCAAGACAGGCACATCGCCGACCAAATGCACGATGACACATGGCGATTCATTTATTATTCACATCAGAGATTTATCAAGAGCTAAATTGGCACCTCTACAGCTATCACGGCCAATCAAGAGTTAACATGTAGACCACATTCAGATGACAATTGCGGATACCATGGTTCACACTGATTCACATCGGTACCACCTCTCGTCGGCCAATCTGAGTCAATCCCGCTTCAACAGATGTCGAAACAAGGTTGAGGGGCTATTGCAAGGGCCAAGAAGATTGCAGCCGACTGGTGGGCTTACATTCGGTGCCATGTTGGCACAATCAGTGGAGCGAAGCACAACATAGAGCAAGGACCACCTGTTGTCCGGCCGAAGGCACGAGTTCTATGATGCTCCCGTCGATCACAGGATTCCAGGGCTCTAGTAGCTGCTCCCTTCGATACTGACCCCTCCGGTTGCGAGATATAGGGCTTCGACACTACCTTGGATAGCTTCCATGATGACCTGACAGGCGTGACCTCGATTAGAGAAAGCATCTTTATTGGGTTCCACAGACAACACTTTAGATGCAGGACGGTCGACATGTCAGATGGCACACTGCTCGAGGTTGTCGGGCGCCACCCACCCACATGCAAGCCGCCTTTGTCAAGTGCTCCACCACAGATTGTCGGGATAGGGATCACGCATGTTGAAGAGCGTACAGACCACACGCCGATGTAGCTATATATACAAGCCTAGGGTTTGAGGGAAAGGTATGCAGCTTCTGAAGCCCAAACTCTGTCCATTTACTTTCTCTCTCTAAAACTCTACCTGACTTTATCATCAGAGGGTCCACCAGCGGCATTTCCGGTAGCCTAACGTATTCTCTTTGTGCACCTAAGTCCGGAATCTACCTACTAACGGTCAAGTTCTTAACAAGGAAGGAAAACTCACACTTCACTTTGTAAACAATAATATCATCATCATATTCGAAATCATAAATCATCATCTGAATTATTTTCCAAAAGTCTTTATTATTTGATAATCGTTAGAAAAATTATAATCATGCATTTCATTTATAAGTACCAAAATTTCATAAACTGATTTAAAAACCAGAAATAGAGTTTTATATACTAATTCATAAGCCAGAACAGATATCAGAAAGATATC
>NMUG010009348.1:0-11309 GCA_002855965.1 Monotropa hypopitys
GACAAGAACACAGCTTTTTGATGCGACTGTTGCTGAATAAGCCGGTCTTCATGAATGTCTTTGAGCTCCAGTCACACGGCTTCGTCACTTTAGCTTTGACAGTCTTTATTGCCATGATTGTCGATTAAGCTAAACAGTACAAAGCCCGATAGACTAAATAGTCCCGGAGAAATGAAAACAAAAACCTAACATTCTTTATCATCAAAGGCCTCATCACCTTGACACATTCTTCAGCCTTGGCCAGCAGCCTATCCCTGTTGGCTTCATATTTGTTCTGCCAAATTCTGTATCTAGTATACAAGCCTCTTGGGGGGTTGGGTTGAGGAATCCACAATGGTGCTTCTAGGTTAATTATCTTATTATGAAGGGTCACTAGCTTGTCATACTGACATTCATAGTTTACCCAGAATGGATCATAATAAGCAGATGTGTTTTTTTGCATCCAAAGCCTGATTAAAGGCAAAGATGCTAGAAATGCCATCAGATGAGAAGAAATCATTTGATCAACACAAGATTGAAGGGTTTCACAAGCCCAAAGGAAATTGAAGTATGTGATTTCTTCTTCCAGAACATAAACATCAAGAAAAGCAAAAGCTGCCAGTAATTCTTTTGCTCTGATTTCATCAGCAGGAGATGGAGCAATAGGCCATACATGTGAATGAGAAGGAAATTGGAAAAACCTCAATTTCTCAATTTCTTGAAACCAGTCTGGATTTGCTGGGAGAAAAGGAAGGTTAAGAAAAATATGATCAAAACCATTTGGATAATGTGGTTCATGAATCACTTTCATCCAATAGAAATGCTGATTTTTAGCCCTTTCAAATAAGGCTTCATGATTCTCTAAGTCAGATTTTCTAAATGTCCCAGCCAGTTTGAAAGGCATGGGTCTATAGTCGATGGAAAGAAGGGAATTCAGAAGAAGGGCTTTTGGTTCATCTTTCACCCAGGGAAACATGAAACCTACCTTAACAAAGATCTCCTAATATTAGGATGATCTGGGGGTGAATCCATTCTGACAATAACTCTTTCTGATGAAAACCTTCCCCAATCTACAAGGGGATTGGTAGGAAGAGGTTGATCCCAATTAGACATGATAACGAAGGGATACTTGATAAGAAGAAGTTGATTTCTTCAATAAAAAGAACAAGTGTAAACAGTGGTTTGACTGGAGTGTATAATAATTGGCAAAAGTCTCCAAACGTCTCTTTTAAAAGACAAAAGGACTCTGTTATTAATAAATAACTGAACATGATTACCACTAACCCATTATCTAGGTCGCACCGGTTCAGATAATGGGCAGTTATTTGAAAACCATGTAATTAAGAAAGATAATATGTGTAGAATTTCCCGCATACAGAAGGGATATAAAACGTTTTTACAACTGGCGAATGAAAGAATACAGAAGTATTTGGAATAAAACTGTTAACCTTACATAAAAGGTTAAATACATCGGCACTTCTTTCACATTGACCTTACATAACAAGTTAATGTCATTTACAAAGGACAACACACACAATTACAAAATAACCCAACATACAAAGGCTATTCAATCTTAGCCTTGAAGTCATAAAAAATATTTACAAAATATTTTCATTTGCTCTCCAAAATACCAAATGCCTCCTGATTTTTCAAATATTCAATCTTTGCAGCTCGAATGTTGGCTTCCATATCCTCACTTGACTTCAGAATCTTGGAAAGTTGTATACTCGTCATTTTCTTCTCAAACAATAAAGAATGTCTCTCATCCCTGAGATATTGGAGCCTTGACAATAATTCAACTTCCTCCTTATCAATTGCTTCAAGTTTGTTCTTCACTTGATAAATCGACTGACTCATGAGAGATAAGGTCTGAGGAGTCTCTGACAATTGAGATAGAAGAACATTCTCCTTTTCAAACTCTTGTTGATAAAAAATAGCCATTTTCATGTCCAATTCAGCCTTAAAGGTTGAAAGTTTGACATGTTCTTGCAAAGGTAAAACTTGCATTTGTAGAAGACTATCAACACAATTGATGAAGGCAGAGGCAAGATTAGTGGCAACCTCAGATAAAGGAAGGGCCAACATGGTGAAGAAAGGATCTAACTTATCCTTAACTTCTTGACTTAGCTGATATGAAGACATACTAACAAGATAATCAGAAACAGACTGAGAACAAGACTCAGAAAGTGACTGAACCCTAGAAAGCATGACCTCTAAATCATCATTAAAGGTTTGAGTCACCTCAGGCATAAAAGAAGGAGTTTCTGAATCAGATTCTAATACTTGGGTATTCGCAGAAAGATCATGTGGTGGAATGTCATCTAGGACTAAATGAGGAGACCCAACAGGAGGCATTGATTGACCTTCCTTAGAAAGTTGAATTGCTGGTGTATCAATTACCTCTAACACATCACTAAGAGGATAATTTTCTTCAGAACTTGAAGGTGATTGATCATTAATATTTGCTGCCATAACTTGGTCACCCTCATCATCTATCTTTTCAATAGCAACAATCACCATCTTATGAGTTGGAACCACCACCAAAGCCCTAGCCAAGTTTGGAATAACATCCCCAGTACCAACATCAGGTACAGTTTCTTCTGCTAAGGATTCCATAATGACATTAGGAATCTCTGGAACATCTATCGACAAATCTGGAAGTGAAGTATCCTTTGTCGACAGGAAGGCATCTTCAACAATTCCAGCATCACAAGCTACTGAAAAATTTGTAGAAGTAAGAACATCTTCTGTCGACAAAAAAGAACTGCTCTCCGCAATAGTAAGGTGAACAGGGGAAGTTGATATATCCTCCTCAGGTATGATTACTTTCCTCCTTGATCTCTGAAAAAGATCAAAGTAAGAAAAACACTTACAAGAGAGAGATAGGAATATCTGATTAGAAAAGATACCTGAACAAGGAAGGCTAATAGTTGGTCATCATCATCTTCCTTTTCTTCTTTTAATTCCCTCAACAAAGAGGATCTGGTAGGTATCCTTTTCTTAGAAGAAGAAGGTCTGTTGGTGGGATCAATTCTTTTTTATTTCCTGGAACCTAACAGGAAAGAAAATCGCGTTGCAAACCAAAAGGGAATTTAGATAAGCAAATAAGAAAAATACAAATGTATTACCTATTACATCAAGCCTTAGAAGGCAGTTTTCCACAGAATTGGTAAAAATAGTGACCTTAATAACCTCCCACCAGTCATTAAATTTCACTGAAACCATGGGATCAGCCAAGAAAGGTTGAAATTTGAAGTTTGCACAAGCTTGCCGATAATGACTCGGAGAAGTTGCAATGATTGAGGCCTCAGTAACAACTGGCCTAGTCTTGACACAGTATTTAATCCTAAGATTGATATATGGTACTGGGATACCCTGAGACATACCAAGTTGTCTTGCACTTTGATTTGGAAAATAATTTTCAAAGCTGCAATTTGAAAACTTCGAGGCAGAGGGAGAAAAACCAATAGATATGAATCTAGGAATTAAAATACTGGCCCAAAACTCATGAATAATAGGGGCTGGAGATGACATATCAAGGATAGGTATTACCCAGGCACAAGATGAGGATTTGAGCTCTGATAAAAGAAGCCATACATGACAATAATTAGCCTGAGGTTCATAAAAAGACGTGAAGTACTTTGCAAAAGTAAACCTTTCAGGTATGAGGTCGACAGAAAGGAAATGGTGCACATAATTGTGGCAAGGTGTATTAGATGGCAAAAAAGGAGAAGTATCTGGGAAATAGAAATACAGCCAAGCCTGCAGAGCCCAAAAGGGACCACCACAACTACAAGTTATTCTAGCCTGGACATAGGAAAAAAGTCCTTTGTAAAGGATACCTAGCAAGTAAGGTGCCAAAGCAAGCTTGGCACCTTGTACTAAACAGATAGCTAGCTTAAGATACTCCTTGGTGATTTTTAAACCAGCCACACAGAACAAGTGTCTGTTAATCCAATATAAGTAGAAAACTACTTTTTCATCAAAGGAAGGAGGATTTGATTCTTGCCTATAAGTAGCTAGAAAAATGGAATAACTCCATTGTGTTTCAGAAGAAGACTCAAATACTGAAACACAAGGCTGAGGTTCAAGGAGAGCATTCACCTCCAAACCAGTACAAGAGAGGCCTGTAAGGAGCACTATGTCAAAAATAGTAGGGGACATAGGCCCCCATTTAAAAACAAAGGTATTAGAAGCTACAGACCAAAAGCATGCTATTGCCGAGATGAGATTGGGATTGAAAACATAATTGTGTGTAGAAAAATCAATCATCCCAGAAACACACATATCTGTCCATTCGTCTCTATAAAAACAAGACATCCACTCAACTCAGTTAACCCAAGACAACGAAGCACTAGGCCAGGACCTAATGGTTGACCTAGTTTCCCACCCAGTCATTTGAAGCCCTGGAAGGGACATAAGTAAAGGCTCTTCATAAGTGAACGGATAATATGAAGGAAGCTCCTCTGGAGGAGTAGTGTAAATAGGACCAAGAACATAGTAGGAATCATAACATGTAGCGGGAAAGAAGAAATAATCTTCTCTTGGGGCTTCTCTCAAACACTGAGGAAAACGAAGACCAGGGGTAGGTTCCTTTTGAGTTCCTTTGGATAACTTGTACCTTGGAGCCATTGTTGAAGAAAGGATGCAAAGAATCGCCAATTGAGAGAAGATCGAGAGGTAGTATAAAGTTATTATTTGATTAAATTCATTTAATCAAATAAGGGGGGCATTGTTTAGACCAGCTCCCATATTATGATAAAAATTCTTGTCCTAAATAAAAGGAACAATCAGGTATAAAATTGAAAAGAGTGTTTTTAGTGCTATTAATAATTTGTTATCCTAAATAAAAAGGATAATAGATATTAATAATCAAATTCAAAATTAATAGAAGTATTTCCTATTATTTGGTCTTAAAACATACAAACCAAATCCAAGGATCTCACAAAATCACGGAAATTAGTTATCCTAAAGAAAAGGACAATAGATCACGTGTTCCATTTTATTCTAAGTAAAAGGATAATAAATTTTTATGCCTTGATTAAAAGACTAATTGTTTAGATAATACTAAACAAGAAGTTCTAGAAGGAGAACGGTTAAGAACAGGTGTTAGAAAGACAACAGGGCAGTTACACATCCTACTCGATTGTGAAGAAATCAAGGAGGGAAAGATTGCCAAATTCAAAATGTTCCCAAGCTATATAAAGAAGAGACCAGAGGACAAGGAGGACACACGAAAAACCAACAACTCAGCAGTTGCATTTCTTTTTCTTAGCAGTTTTTTATTTCATCTTAGGAATAGTTGACTTCTGTCGACAAGACTCATGCTCTGTCGATTTGTACTATCTTTTGAAGATTATAGAAGAACTTCTTTTGTTGATCTTCAATTCACTCCATTTACTTAGTTTTCATCAGTTTCACTGCTTCCAAATAAGTCCTGAAACAAGGCGTGAACCAGTCATCCACCACATCCAAAACAGTTATATTTCCAGCAATTTCTTATTCATGTCGATTGAGACATAAAAGGAATAACAATCACAGATTTTTTGGCAAACAGTATCATGTAATGAGAATTCAACTGAATGTATCTGGATGGCAAGTAGTTGTATCCCTTGTTTAATATTTAAACTGTTTTAAAAAAATGGTTTGAAAATACGGGGCGTGAAACACTTAGTGCTCATGACTTCGATGTTCCTTGGAGTCCCATCATAAGTCCACTCCAGGTAAGCATAGTTATTGTTGCATAGATAAGTCATTGGAACCCCATCATAAGTCCGTTCCAAGTAAAGTCAAGTATCATCGATAGGGGGAGAGGGTAGTAGTTGGCCGACTAACTAACCCAAATCCTCTCCTAGCGTTCCACAAGTAACGTTGGGAGGGCTCAAGTAACCCCCATTGTGCACAATGTCGTGGATGGAGCGACCATCCCGAGAACCCCATTATAAGTCCGTTCTCGTATATCGTATCAAGAATCCCTATCGGAATATTCCTAGACACGGCTAGTAGAGATATTTCCTAGACACGGCTAGTAGATCGCATCGGTCGCATCATTCATAATATCAAGTTGTTACGTTATTGTCGTTCATGTTTCCTAGCCAAGTCTAGTATGTTACCTTTTAATCCTTTCTTAGCCACCACTAGTGTGTTGTATTTTATATGCCTTCCTAGCCAATGCTAGTCTTTCTCGTTCCATTTCATTATGTCATTTGCATTTCTCCTAGCCAATGCTAGTGTTTCATGTTTTATGATTCCTAGCCATGCTAGTGTTCCCCATTCCCTTCGTCTTATCATTAACCAAGTTGCCACATCCTCTATTATTATCACCGTTTCATTGGTGCCTTCAACGTTCCCATTCTCCACTTCCAATCCCCTAGCCAACGCTAGTACCCACACAAAGGTCATCGCTCTTATTTTCATCTTTCATTTAGAGGTGATAGGTTCAAGATAGTACACGAGTAGCCTTTGGTAGGCACATCCTCTATTTTGGAAGTTCATTGAATAATTATACCTCTCACCGGATTTCACATCTTAAGCTCAACCTTGACCATGTCAAGGGAGGCAACCCATAAGGTTATTTTGTTTGGGATGGACATCAAGTTCGACCACCCGCTTCAAGTCCATACTCTACACATAAGTGGGCGAGTCCATGTCTTCGACCTTGGCGACGCCAAGCGAGACTTCACACAACTCATAAGATCACTATTTTACCCAATGCCACTCTTTGATCTCAATTCCATCCACATATATATCATTTAAAGATTCTTGGGTAAGTTATTAGTACACTTATCTTGCTAGGTATGTAGGCACCGTTTGACCCAACTCAATCAATGATATACCCATATTTGCCTCACGGCTAGCCCACGACCATTTTCCCTCACAAGAATCATTCAAGACTCACTTGGGACTTTTATCGGACATGTGGCGTCTATGAATTCATGGGTGACCAACTAATCGCATAATTACCAATCGACATTCGCAACATTATTACTTCAACTATCGACGCATATCAACCCAAAGTTCAAGTGGTTTTACCGAAGGGTTTCCATCCTAATCCCAAATGCTATACGATCACAATTCTATGGAAATTTGGGCACGAATATACGAACTACATACACACACGCGTACACATTTAATAGAGGTCAAGAATTTACCTACCGGAGCAATCGCCGGAGTGGTTGCCGGAATGTCGTCAGAAAAATGTTGCCGCCGTGCCACCGCAAACCGAACCCGCCACCTCATAGATCTACTCATCCTCTTCAACATTCCTTAAGACCACACCTCCATAGCTCTTCGCCGGAAATTCGCTGGAGTTCCAAAAGTCACTGTATGATGAAACTATGTAGGTCACCGTGTAGCTCTCGCCAAGGGGAACAAAACACGACGAAAAGGCCCCAAACCTTCCTAAACCATCCAAGGACACCTTTTGAACATTCTAGACACCGAAATGACATTCCAAGGCTATCCCTTAGCCTTCCTTGAGGTCACGAATGCATCAAACAATCAACAAACGACGAACGAACAAAGGACGGTCAAACTTCAATGATCCAAACAAGAATGAAATTCGCGTTGGGGAGGATCAACCTACAAGGACTCCTTCTCACGGTTCACCCAACCTTTCTAAGATCACGAATACTCCAAGGTTCAGCGAATTATATTTTATTTCCTCAAAAATCAAATTTTAAAAGGAATGGAAATTCAGGTCGTTACATCTCAACCTCCTTAAAAGAATTTCGTAATCGAAATTTCCTAAGGATAGAAATGCATCGAAACGCCGAAGAACTCCATACCATGAACCACGCGACCAGGTCGAAGGGGATACTCCCCGACACAAGGGACACCGATACAGTCGTCAATCCCCCAATAGAGTAGCAACAACGTGAATGATGTTTCTTCAAAAAGCTACCAACAATGAAAGAGAGACAGCAAGGAGGAAAAAATTTCCCAAAGAACCAATCAACAAGCAACCAAGCAACCAAAAGTTTTCCAAGGAAACTACCAACATGCATGAGGGCAACGGCATACAGACAATCATTCTCAAGAGACCACCCATGCACGGTGCAACCATAGGTGAAACATTTCTCTTAAGGACTAGGAGCCAACAATGGGTAGAAGTCAAGCCAAACCAAACTGCGTGTCGCACAAAGGGTCAAAGGGACAACTCCCGAGATGGTGCGGACGCGTTGATACAACGATCAATCTCATCAAGGGTACAACAAATAATAGATGCTCAAAAATATTCAAGGCAAGAAACTGCTAGCCGGGTATAACAACAAGTATAAAGGAGAAACGAAACAAGAACGGAAATGCGATCGGCAATCTTCATTATTATTATTGTTTCACAATTTTCTTATGTGTATTTTACAATGCTTTTCCGCGTTATCATCTTCCCCCGAACACCCACACACATATACATAGATATACATAGGTGGACATATATGTCCCCACACACGCACCCAATGTGACACCAAGCGACACAAGGATCTGAGTTAGAGATGTGCCGGCCGGACACGTGCTCTACTCAACCTCCTAGGGTCATCCATGGTCACACGATCAAGGAAAAAGCACACGATTGATTCTACACAGAAGGTGTAAGAATAACCTACTCAATAACTCGCTCCCATTCTTACAACAATTTACCCAACATCACGGGTTCCAAAACGATTCGCGAGATCGATAGGAATTCCAAGAGCACATCCAACTGAACAAGTGGAGGCAAGATCAATGTTGTTCATCATCAACAACTGGAATAACACGAAGAACTTTGACACTCGGTCAAGAAGTCCACCAAGAGACCGCGGATCTAACATAGGGTTTTCACCCAACACAGTTCCAAAGAAGGGAAGAGATATTTGCACGAAAGTCGCCGCACCACCAAACAAACCGCTGAAAAGAAGGAGTGAATGCCAACAGGTTCTTCGCCAAGATTGGTTCCTCTCTCGAACCGAAGTCTAGGAACAAACAATTGCCAACTTGAATTTCCTTGTTACCGCTGCGCAACTCTGATATCGACCAAAGACAGTATCACAATTGATCCACACTATGCCTTGAAGTCCACGCTCCACAGTTTACTGTCGGCAGAATACTCGAAGAAGGAGTCGCACGGGTATAGCACAATCAACGGGTAAGTCACAGAGAGACTATCATTCAACAGGGATTCCACGAATCAACCACGCAAGAGACCAAAGTCTGAACACGTCAATGAGCGATGTATGAAGATCACAACGAAAGAATGCCAGTATCAATCAAGCCAAGTGCCACACAGAAGAGAAAAGGGACAACTCTCGATTGGGTGCGGACACTAAAGTCACCACCGAGCCAGACACGGCTGAACAGAACAAGATAGGGTGATTGGCGCGTAAGATGTTGCAAAAAAGAGTTCACGATGAACAGAACCGAATAGAAAAATGCTCCAACCGAATAGCATCTATTGCCACACAAGGGAATAGCCGAATGGAAACATGGCCTCACAAACACATGGCCGAATAAGAGCCAGCTGAACGAGAACACAACCGCACTGGGGTATTACCGAGCCAAAGCGTCACCGATCAGAATAAGACATTGCAGAACGTAGGTGCGAGATTAAATCGTCCATTGCCGCACTGAGTACAAACTTGTCGTACTGTCAGCACCATGCCGCAGAAGAACAGATCCGAAGAAACAAGGGATTATAATCATACGAGGTACGGAATCAACTGACCGACCTAGACAAGGCCACACTGACGGAGCGCTGCCATGCAAGAACAAATTGGACACAGCCATGGAGCACTGTAACACGGGATCGAGACCCAACTAACAGGATATGAGAGAATCACATCCGAGATTTGCTACAACTGCACAGCGCATGCCATCGGGCAGAGAAAAGCCGAGCGAAGAAATCTTTCCGAGAGACTAGCACACGACTAGCAACCAATCCGGGTCACCGCGAAGTTCAAACGGGCACGAGAAGAACAAGCAGCTTCCACGAAGCGTCTGGTTGCCCTGAAAACAACAACTCCAAACTTCAATTCACAAATGCCTATATCGAATCTCGAACGATTTTACCGACTCAAATCATCGCAAAACCACATCCAAGCGAAAGGATGCGTCACCACCGCACTCACACTCGCATGCTAACGAACAAAGGCGTTGGGACATCTCACTTCACAGGCAAACACAGGCAACTCAACCTCCTTAAAAGAGAAAAACCAGAAAATCACAATTTCACTTTAAAGACCTCATTAAAACGTGGGACAAGCGTGAATTCCTACGAACCAACAAGCCAATCTCACCAGAATTTCTCGGAATTTGCATCATAAAACCACAATGATCATGCCACCTACTCTCAAGGGGCTCGACAAGGTGCTAAGAATCGCCAACTAGTGCCAGAACTTCTCAAGATAATTCTACTACGCCATCATAAGATCGATATTCTTACCTATATAGAGGCAAGGTAAAAGAAACCACTACACTCACCTTAAAATTTTCCAAAGGGTTTCAACCTATTACAGGTACCGACTCGACTCTAGCAATCCTAGAGGAGACCACAACAGCACGAAGACTGCCAACGAATGCATCGAAGATGCCAAGGGTAGGGATACCAAGATATTCAACAACTACAAGGCAACTGAACTTGCCATAAAGATCAACACTCGACTTCCCAGGGATGGAGAAACTCGACATCCGTAGAAGGAGACAGAACAAATAGAGTATCAACAAGAAGCAGAACCAAGAAGCAAGAGTGCGTCACAAGCACACAGACACGATCAAAGAACAATGTAATGACCAAGAAAACCCATGGAGACTAGGTGTCTCCCCATGGTTCCAAGGTATTCGAACCGAAAGCTCTGATACCAAGTTGTCATGCCCCAGATTTTCAAACCATTTTTTTGAAAACAATTTAAATAAAAACAGGGGGATCAACACTTGTAGTATCTATACACTTCATTCAATTTCTCATTACATCCAACATACATTATGAATAGAAAAGCGGAATGTAGAACAAATGCCAAACGGCTACAACTGAAGTGCTGAAAAGAAAAGAAAAGTGAGGGTACATCCCACCCTCGGGAGCCAACAAAAGTGCTAAGATAAACCTGCTGCAACGATCCCTGAAAACCTGGTAGCTGACTAAGCTCCAACCTCAACTATAGAGACAAGTACCAGCAACAACCTGAAAGGGGGAGGGACCACAAAGGTCTGAGCAAACCACGGGCTCAGTAGAAAAACTCCTGACCACTACCAAACATGCACGGGCGGTGCATGCCTAGGAGGGGTCAGCACAAGCCAAAGCTGTAAAGAACTAGCACAACAGTAGTGGCAACAACAGTAGTAAAGCTGTACGGAGAAACACA
>NMUG010009349.1:0-11310 GCA_002855965.1 Monotropa hypopitys
AACACTGTAGATGGACTAGACTGAACTGTGGACTTTAGCCTCCAATACCTAAAAAGATAGGCACAAACGTATATTAGCGACGACGACTGGTGAATACATAAATGAAAAGTATAAAGAAAAGAAGCAAAATAACTAAGGATCACCATCTCTTAAAACATACACACCCTTTCGGATAACTGTAGACAAGATTTGGTATTTGCAGGGAAAGGTAAGTTAGCGCCACGGTATATAAAGCCTTACGAGATAGTGGGAAGAGTTGGAGAAATAGCGTATTGTTTGGCTTTGCTAGTTGAATTATCACAATTACATAATGTTTTCCATGTGTTGATGCTTCAAAAGTTTATTTGGGATACGTCAACTATTCTAGAATCAGTGCTAGTTGAATTAAATGAGAATCTGACATATGAAGAGAAATTGGTCAGAATAATTGAAAGGAAAGAACAAAAACTGTGTACAAAGACTATACCATGGGTTAAAGTTATTTGGCAACATTACGGGACTGAAGAAGACACTTGGGAAGAAGAAGATAACATGAAGACACAATATCCATATCTCTTTGGGGCAGATATTTTTAATTTCGAGGACGAAATTTCCTAAGCGGGGAAGAATTATAACACCCATCTTAGTAAATAAGTCATAATTTTAATTAATTTCAAATTTAAATATGGTTAGTGGTTAATAATGTGGGTTATCATGTTTAAAAGTGTTAGGAAGATTGGAATTAGGGCGTTGCCTTAAAAGGTTATATACCAAAATGTAGTTAAGGAGTGCAAATGCATATTTTGAAATGCATCATTACTGTTTGAAGTGAGGGGTTTCGCCTTCCGGATCCTCGAATCTGCCCGTGAAATATGAACTGTGAATGTGGCTGCAAAAGAACAAACATTAGGCTACTGACAATGCCACCGGTGGACCTTTCGATGATTAAGTCAACGAGAGTTCTAGAGAGAGAGCAATTTGACAGAGTTTTAGCTTAGGAGATAGTGTACCTCAAATGTGGGATGCTACTCTACTTTCATAGAATCATCGACGAGTGGCATGTACACACTTCAATGCAAGTGAACCTCCAATCTAGCTCCTTGGGACAATGCGCCTGTCTTGTCTGTGTACGTGGGCGGCTGAAAATCTCAAAAGGGGACTGGCGTGTTGTCATGCCCCGGATTTTCAAACCATTTCTTTGAATGAGAGAAAAGAATGATTAATTATAAAACTACATTAACCAAACCACATCACAAAGGGCCGTGAATAGTCAAACACACTTCTTTACAAATCCTTTACATAATATTTGCTTGAAATTGAAATACTTACAAGTCCTCTACATTTGAAATGAAACTCAATTACAAGTAAAGGGGAGAGGGGATTTATTACAATGACATATAAATGAAATATAATGAAATGCTTCTCACTAGAAAGAAGGTAGAGCAAGCCAATGCCATCTCCCGACTACAAGCTACCAACCCATGAAAACTTGTATAAAACTGTAAAAAGAAGGTTGAGTCATAAAGACCCAGCAAATATGCGTCTATCAAGTGTAAATGCAATTATGGTGACATGTGCAAGTGATGTGAATTCCTATGATGCAATCCCAAGCATGCCATCTCACAAACCATCCCAAACACCACTAGCAAGTCACTATCCAAATCAAGACCCATAAGTCTATCCAAGCCTCTCTTCCACACAAGGACTCTAAGAGATAACCCAACCATTCAATCTAACTCAAGGCCAACAACCGCACAAGTCAAAACCCTCTCTTTACCAAGTACCCCTTAACCACGCAATTAGGCAACGTACGCTAGAACAAAGGCCGAAGGACCAAGGACTTCAACCTTGACCATGCCATGCCGACATGATAAAACTATCACACTTTCTAGGGAGGACACTCCCAAGAACACAACTCATCTCTAGTGGTACCGCTACCAACCATAGCACACAAGCCAAACTCCGTATCAAATCCATTAGCTAATTCCACGACTTAGCTCATACTCACACAATCCACCAAACCACGTCGTACATCAACTATCCTTTCGATTCCTCTATATACATATCTATATAGGTACACATTAATGAATTGATTTATCTTGTTCAATTAGTTTGTTCGACTCCCAGCTTAACACAACTTTGAAACTAAGTCACACGAGTCTCGATCGCCTCACTAAATAAGGACCGGCTTACCCCAAACATGGGCTACGTTTTGAAAGAGTTACATAAGTCTTGAACCATCCCACGAGTAAGGATCGGCCTACCCCAAACATGGACCATCACTTTGAAAACCAATTTTAAAAACCATCAAGCCGGGAATTGATTTATAGTCTCCTTGGCGAAGACAAGGATTGACTCACTCCCATCAAAGTGCCACAAGGAATGCACTAACACACGAGGTGCCACGAGGGATGCATCATCTCACGAAGTGCCACGAGAGATGCACTATCACACAAGGTGCCACGAGGAATGCACCGAATTTACGAGTTGCCACGAGGGATGCACCAACTCACAATCAACAAGGACCACATTGTTTGGTCATCCACACACCACAATCACGTTCTTTTGGTTAGTTGTTTAATAGGTCAATTGATTGGATTGACGAATTCAATCCAAGGGAACGAATTTCCCAACACTAGTGACGAATTCACCTCAAGGGACGAGTTCCCACCTAAGTATGATGAATTTACACATCAACACATAATGTAATACCCGTTTCGTCTAATTATCAATTTTAAATGTTTAAATCAATATCAAAGGTGATATCAAGGGAATAACATTCGCCATTTTTTATTATAGTGCCTAGAATTAAGTAATTAATGGGATTAATGTGGATTTTTCACATTTTATATTATAAGTATAAAATGGGAGGGATTAATGGCACGTAAGGTTAAATAGGTGGGTTAGTAGAAGAGTAAAAAGATAATTAGACATAAAAATCTGATCTAGGTTAAGGAACTTAACCTAATAGCCTTATGCATATTGTTGATTAAGGACTAGAGAGAGAGGAGAGGAAGGTGGCTAGGGGAGAATCCAATAATTGAAGGCCTTAAAGTGAAGATTGGGGGTTGAAGTCTTCTACAACAATTTTACTAAGGTAAACATGAATCTAGTGATGTGATTTTTATATATGTATCACTTCGGATTGGGGTTAGATCTTGATTTCTCTTCCTAATCTCGTTTTTGGAGAAAACCCACTAGTTAGGATGGATTTTTGGGGCAATTGATTATATTGGAAGGTTGCAATTAAGTATAAGTCACATATATAAAGTCCTTAAATGTTTGGAGCATTGTAGCAGTGATGAACTGAGGTTTGGAGGCTTAAAAATTGGGTTTAACGAAGTTGAGGTCATTTTTGGTCGAAAAATCTCGTTCTGCAGATTTTGGAGCAGAAGGGGTCTCGACCAGTTGGGATTCCATGTGCAACCGGTTGGGATGGGTTGGCTAAGGACCAACCGATTGTGCAACCGGTTGGGAGATCGGTTGGGGCTGGGAAATGCAAGGCCAACCGGTTGGGAAGGGGTTGGCAACTGGTTGGGAGTGGTTCTGCCCAAAATTTTGGGTAAGTCTTGAGGTGATGAAAAATGACTAAATAAGGTCATGTAAGGATAATTCTTGGCATTTTAAGGCATCTAAAGAATTTATTTACAGTTTTCTACTTGATTTCCAACTTATAATCGCAATGTGGACTAAAATCGTAGTTTGATTGACAGAGACACAAGAGGAGGGCATTGAGGCCTCACTCAAGGGCAAAGAGAAGGTTTGAGCATCGGTACCGGTGAGTGTAAGGATGTGGTATCTTTAATTATACGTTTGCAATGTTATTTTTAGTTAACTATTTATTATGACATGAGAAGTTAACGGTATAGTTTTTGTGTTAGAACATGAATGCATGATGAGAATGATATGCATGAACATAAATGCATAATGAGAATGATGTGCATTAACATGATGGCATGATGTGATGATATGCATGGATATAAATGCATGAGTTAAGATGAAAAGCATAATATGCACGTATATATATTATGCATGCCTCCGTGGGACGGGTGGTGGTGTTGGCAATTAAGTAAGGCCAATGGTTGGCAACCAGTGTAAGTCCAACGGGTGCGTGGGATGTACCCCAAGAATGTGCACGGGGTGTACGAACTACTACCTATAGTAGTAGTTATTTTCAAGGCATGGAATGCTCAAATCTTTTGAAAAGGGGCTTTGGACATTATATAAAGTATCATGCATGAGATACATTGTGGAATAAAAGTCGTAATTGCTCATATTCATGATCTTTCTATCACTAATATTACTTGCGTTCTGGAAGTTGAAAATATTATATTCACACTCTGTTTCCTTGGGTCTCAGGAGTAGTGGTCCACTATAAGACTAGAGGTATGTGGATGCTTGGCGGTGATTGAGGAGCTAGTGCTATATTGTGGAGGACTTTTGGAAAATTTTGACTTGTGCCTCTTCTTAGCTTCTTTGGTAGATTGTTGTTATCTGTTGGTTTCAGAAGACTTATTATGAAAGTTTGTAGTAGTTGTGGATGTTTCTTTTAATGCTTCTTCTTTTAAGGTTTGAGTACTATAGCGCTATTGGGTTCATGTTTGAGGTTTACTTATTCCTGTTATTTTATTGGCAATTATGTTTGAGGTTTTATTTAAATAAGAGGTCTATGAATTTTTTTTATTTTTTGTGTATTTTTGGAGTTTGGGATGTTACAACTTGGTATCAGAGCTTAGGTTGTAGGTCCGAGTTAGGGGACCATGTGGTAGATGGAAACTATACTTGAGGTATGCGTTTGAGAAAATTGTTGGAAGTTGTGGTGTTTGTGTTTTGGGACTATTATGCGTGTCTTTGACATCCATGGGACTTGTCTTTAAATCTGGTTGGAAGAATGCCTGATCAACGTTCTCTTCCAATGGGAAGTCTTGGAAATTAAAGTAAAAAAGCATAGTATAACAAAATGTTAAGGTTAGACTGGCTAAGTAGTGGACTATAGGATGTCAGGTCATGCATTGAGTCATTGAGGTGTGTTTGACTAATGCGTGAGTTTTTGGCATCTAATACTTGTTTCCACCGTGTTATTTCAGGTGTTGTGATTTTCATGAAAGAAATGGAGCTGAACAATCAAGGGGTTAAGGAGGAGGCAAGTGTGAATGGTGGAAACCCAGGTAGTAGTGGGGGTGCTCCACTGGTAGCTGGAGAGGAGGTCCGAATGATGGCCACTATCACTCAATTGACGGTGGGACAACAAATGCTAATTCAATTGCAAGCCAATCAAAATGTGGAAAGAGGAATAGGTACGGGTCTCTTAGAGAGATTCAAAAGATTGTGTAGTATGGTGTTTGAGGGAGCTAGTAATCCTGAGGTGGCTGAAGAATGGTTGAGGGAGGTAGAGCTGGTGCTAGACACGATGGGTGTTGAGGGAGATCAAACTAACAGAATCCCAATCCCTAGAATCGTAAAAACGGACATTAAATATCTCTTTTCTCTCCCCGAAAACATAGAAATAATCTCCATTTGGAGAATTCACCCAGACCCGATGCTGATAACAATCGATAGTGGCATGGAAAGTAGACAACTAATACATACCAAGAATAAGGTCAAAACTCGACATACCCAACACGATGAAATCAAAATATAAAATGACGATCTTCCATCGTCAACTCACAATCTCGGCAAACACGATTCAATCGAACATGACCTCCCACTAGAGTATCCACAAATGGAGGCGGATCTAAAATGTCCACCTCCAACTCTAAAGCACGAATGAATGATGCGGTGATGAACGAATGTGATGCACCTGAATCAAACAAAACACTGGCCCAAGAATTATAAATGAGAAACATATCACGAACTACTAACGTCTCTGGCTACTGCGAGGTCGAAGGAATTGAAGCTATAGGGATAGCATATGCTCTGCCATGAGTAGTAGGACCATAAAGATGACCACCTCTCTGTTAGAACTGCTACACTGGTCTGGTAGGGATTGCAACCCCACTAGCACAAGAATCCTGACCTAAACTAGTTGATCCTGATTGGATAGAGTGTTGATGTCTAACCTGCGACTGCTACACTGAACCTACATCACTGTGACCACCGGCTTTCTTCAGACAATCTCTGGCTATGTGACCCACCGGACCAAAATCATAACAAGCAATAGCCTTGCACTCCGACCGAATATGCCCAGGTTGATCACAATGGTGACACACAATAGGGCTTCACACGGATCCTATACTACCTTGTGATCTCTGGCCCTTAGAAAAGTGGAATTGCTCTCGTTGGCGCTTCTTCCCAAAACTTCCTGAAGATGAACTAGAATTTGATATCTGGCGACGTGGCTCCCATACTTTTACTTCCCTGGATAGCTCTCTCTTCGTCTCTATAGCTCTAGCACATTCCACTATACCAACAAAGTTACGAATCCACTAACTCATCACTAGCTATTGGATCGATGGATGAAGGCCATTCTCGAAGCGCTTGCATTTCCTCTCCTAGGAGATCACCAAATCTGTAGCAAACCTGGACAATGCCAGGAACTTCATAGAATACTGAGATACGGTCATAGTCCCTTGCTCCATCTTCTCAAACTGCTCTCAGAGCTAATCTCTGAAGCTCTCTGGAAAATACTGCCCCTCAAAGATAGACTGGAACTCAGCCCATGACATGCCCCGAATAGGATCAAGAATGGCTTTGTGGATCGGCATATCTATTGACCAGCAAACTTCCTTGACGTATCTCAAGAATAGAACTCCACCATTGGCTCGCATCACCCGTCAGCTGATAAGTGGCAAAGGAAATCTGTAGCTTATCCTTCATAATCTCCAAGGTATCCAGCACCTTCCGAATCTCTGATATCCAGTGATCCGCTTCAAGAGAATCTCCCTCACCATTAAACTTAGGAGGATCCAAACGATGGAACTCTCGCAAAGCTTTGGTAGTATGGTTTCCCGCATTCTCCCTAAGAGAAACGAATCCTCGGCTGGCTTCGACCATAGAGGACGCAAGCTCTCTAGCGGACTGACTAGGGGCAACTAACCCCTCCGGAACTGGAATTGGAATAACTTGAGGTGCCTCATCTGTCATCCCTCGCATCCTATCATTAACCTATTCACTGAGAGCATCTGGGGCGTTCGCACCCCAGCAACCACGACCCCTTCCCCCAGCACGACGCTGAGCCATATTCTACAAGAATGAATGATAATGACATAAGGAAGAGAAACTGAGACAAGGTTCAAGAAACCTTTTAAATTCTAACACAGATATTTACTGATAAGAGTAATGACTAGACACTATCGTTCAAGGAATCGAATAACAACTGGAACAACCAACAAGGTCACAACCATAAGGAGTACAACACTTAGAATTTTATTTGCCCACACACACCACATGCAAATGGACCATGCCAAAGCATACTCATGTCACACAATACAATGCCATACAACTCATGCAACTCATGCAACCAATGCAACTCATGCAACCCATTGAGACTAAGAGTCCCAAAGGCCTAAGTTTTCGAAACCGAAAGCTCTGATACCAAGTTGTCACGCCCCGAATTTTCAAACCATTTTTTTGAAATTAGAATTGTAAAGAACATAACTAAGTTAATACTACATAAGCCCATCCACATAAACATGAAAATCCATGCATGAATAAGAAGGAAAAACAAAGAGAAGTGCAACCAAAGCCATAGTATAGGGAGAGAAGCACAAGTACAAGTATCAAAAGTCTCCTACACTATTACAATTTCAAAGAAGCCTAAATGAAATACCAAAAACCAATGGGGCTTCTTTAAAACATTTCTGAAAGCCGGCTATGCATCAAGTCTTCCAAGTGAAGGATCAACACCTGTGAAAAAAGAAAGGCATCACGCCAAAGTAAGAAATACCTATCATCTAGCATGTCCAAGACTGACGTGGACTCGTGTGTGAGTGTTGAGCATATGATGCATGACAAGGTACGAAACTCAAAACAAATGCAATGATCCAACTACTATCATGCGACCACAACCAATCCATTCATATGCAACTCTTCTAACAATGGACCACTTCGACAATCGTCTAAACATGTACGCATATGAATGACCATTTGCTTCCCACAAACGACATATTTCCATGTTTAGCATTTTGTTCACAATTACATAAGATAGATACACCATGGAAGCATCTAGCCAAGTCCCTTCCATGTGATCCCAACATCTCCAATTATTATATTTTCATTGTGTAACTTGATCAGGTAGGATTGGTGTAGTATCCGACCGACACACTAATTGTTCATGTCCATCATTCCCCAAGAATACGTTGGGAGGGCTACGTTACCCCCATTATGCACAATGTCGCGGATGGAGTGACTATCTTGGGAATCATCTAGCCAAGTCCATTCCCACTTAAATTATATCGATCCCATATCATAGTTACCAACTACTCCATTCTGAAACCACGTGAATGGGTTCAATTGCCATTCTGAAACCACGCGAATGGATTAAATTATAATTCAATATATAGGTCACCATTCTAATTTAATTGTAGGTATGACTGAACAATGTGAGAATTGACCCGAGATGCGACCGACATCCATTATACATAACCATGTGACAAATGCATCTATTAAGCCCCTAACATACTCAATTTCATACATTCCAACTCAATTTGGACATATGACTACCAATTGACCAAATGCTCTAAATGTGAATGTTAGGGTTCATACCAAATTTGGGGTTTTTCAATATAATGTTCAAGATGCTAAATTGAACCAAGGAGTATGTAATAACAACCCTAGAGACCACAAATCCACTACTAATTTCACCATATCAACTCTTGACCTAGATTAATTTTCCCAACATGAACCTAGGTGCAAAAATGGTGAACTTCTAAGCATTTAATATGGGGAAGAGAGAAGGCACAATCAAACATATACTAGGGATAGATATATCCTACCTCAAATGATCTTCAACAAATGCCTTGAACCCGAACTTGAGAGTATGGTCTTGAAACCTAGCTTACTGGATAGAGCTCCAAGTCCTCTTCAAGGTTGAAGAAGGTGAAACCCTTCAATGGAGTCTTAATTCGCTTAGATTTTATAGAGAAGTGAGAGCTTGGAGTGAGTTTAGAGTGAGATAGATAGGGGTTTCGACGGAAATGAGAGGGATAGGAAAAAATAGGGTTAAAAGGATCAAAACCTGAAATTTTAAAACTGCGTAGTCGCCTCGTCCGGGCGGGAAACCCATCATCTAGACGACAACCCAACCCCGTCCGGACGGGACCACCCCTGGTCCAGACCAAAACTCCTGCTTCAAAATGCACAACTCACTGCTAGCTCGTCCGGACGAGCCACCTCTGTGGTCCACACGAGGAACCTGAGTTCTGCTCGAAATGACTCCGAGATACTCTCGGTCCTTCTCGACGCACCCTCGGACACTTCCTTAACATTCCTCCAACTAAATCGACGTCCTAAGGCTATTCCACAGCCTTCCTCAACATCGCAAGCGTCGTCTAACGTTTAATAAACGAATTAAATTCTGGAAAACATATTTATAAAATATGAGTCGTGACAAGATAGAATCCCAAATTATATTTGGAATAAGTTGCACACTTGGACATAAAGAAGTGGAGATTTTTTACCCACGTAATTATCCTTTGAACCATGCCTCTTTTGTGAGAAAACATTTTCATCTGGTGACTTATGTGATATTCTAAGTTTGAGCTTATTCTTTGCATAAGTCGGAGATTTGATAAAGATGATTAGAGGCATTCTTTCATTTAGAGACCTACAAAAATTTTGATATACAACCCTAGCACCACTTTTGAGCCTAAATGATCATAGCAATTTAATATGGTGTCACCCTTTCCTTTCATAATAAACCTAGGGTAACCACATCTTTGGGGGGAGTATCGTTCCTCGTAATCTTAGGAGGCGTAAGTCATACTCATTCTCAGAAATGGTTGGACTATATTTGGATGTTGATGGGAATGTTAGGAGTGGATTTTCAAGCGAAAGAAGGAGGAGATGACATTTTGGATAGAGCTCTTAGATATCGATATCTAGGAATATCAAGATATCGATATCTAGGGGATTTATTTGAAAAAAAAAACTGGCTAATTTATGGATTAGAGGCAAAGGCTCAGATATTGCTCCCAGAAACCACAAGGTCTCCAGATATCGCATCTCTTCCAGCCTTTCTCCCTCGCTTCTCATTCCTCTCTCGATCAAACCCTATGTCTTCTCTCTCTCTCCTATCACGCGTACACCCCAACTGCTCCATCTCCTTCTTCTATCATCATCTTCAGAAGCTTTCAACAGAAACCCTAATTGTTGCTACAAGAGAATCTGAAGTGGAAATTCACGAAGAAAGGTAAAAGTTTACATTTTTTGTGGCATTTTAGTTCTAAGTTGAAGAGTGAAACTCCTAGTTGTTTTTGGTTGGATTTGAGGTAGAAGATATCGTATAAGATACTGTTGTGTTGTTGTTGAGGTATTGCAGGCCTTGATATCGATATCTTGGGAAGTCCCAGATATCGGTATCTGGATCAACTATTCTGAAACAAATCTGATGAGTATTGTTGTGATTTCTTGGTTGACCAAAATGAACACTTATGTTAGAAGGAAGAGTCATGGAAGGGAAGAATAGAGAATGGATGAGAATGTGGGAGCAAGTGAAGGTCAAATGGACATTGTGTATGCATTGAGTAGGAGAGACATATGTTGGATGAGATGAGGAGTTTTGAAGATGATACCCCAACACCTATTATTCCCGAGGAGTTCGAGAGTGATTATGTTGCTTCCGAGGTTCACGGGGATGACTAGTTGTTAGGATGTGTCTCTTTGTATTACATGTTCATTTTGTGGAGTCATCATGATATGTAGTGATAGGATGATGGTTGGGTAGATGTCCTAACTTTCATAATATCCATCATCCTTTTTGTTGTATTACCTACCTTTTTGATGTTATAAGTTGTAAAGTCCTCTTTGATTTTGATATATCCGACATTTATGTATATAAATGGTTCTTTCATGGAATATGTATTTGTTACTACTGATCATTGATTAGCAGCTTGTTTGTTCATATTTGATACTATTAGAGAAATGCTGCGAAATTATTCCTTCTTTGAGATTCCGAGGATGGTTCCCAAACCTATACCATAAAGTCAAAATGTGTGACTCCTTTGTGAGTGACCAACTAGAGAAGTTTGGAATCAAGGCTTAAAATTGGAAGCGTGTGCATACTTAGAACAAAAAGATAGTGTGATCAAATCTTCAATGACGAATCAATGATTCATAATGAAGAATATCTTTTGATTTAATAAGAGGAATTATTTCTATGCTTTATTTTAGTTA
>NMUG010009350.1:0-11310 GCA_002855965.1 Monotropa hypopitys
AGGAGCCAAGCCGGGCCATCCATGCGACCTCCTTCAACCACCGGCATACCCAGCCGGACGTCAAGGAAGCCCAGCGTCTCCACTCCCCACTGGGAGAAGGAACAACTTCCACCGACGAACGGTCCTATGCCGGAGGGGTCCACCATCGGCAGCAGCAGGGAACAATGACCTCCGGCAGGTGGCACTCGGGTCGGCCGTACAGTTGCTGACGTGGCTCGGATCGGTTCAGCGGCCCAGCAACACTATAGGGCTGACGTCAGCACCCGGCCTCGCACCCGTGCGCATCACACACTTGCTCATTTGGCGCCAAGTCAGGACGCCTATATATATCCCGTCAAAACACTGTTCATGGGACAGAATCTCTGGTATCTCTCCGACTGCTCATTCAGTTTACGGTTTCCTCTCTTTTACCGTCGCTGACTTAGTCATCGGAGGCTCCTCTCGGTCGCTGCCGACCGGTGGGCACTGACCTTTGTGATTGCAGGAGCCAAGCAGGTGATCTCTTTTCTCTTATAGGTGACCGCGCACTCAATCGAAGTATCCACCTCACGTCGTCCGGCCAGCATCCGAAGGGCCCGAGGCACCCTCTGGACTTTCAGTCACCACAATTGGCGACTCCGCTAGGGACCTTCGTTCCCAGACTCAGGTGCCCGATAGTCTAATCCTTTGCTGAGCTTATCCTTCTTCGTCAATGGCCGTCGACGATTCTCGTGACCATCATCACCGCCGATTGCCTGCCATTCCCCCTCTGCCTACCTCTGTTGTCGGAGATCCTCCCCTAACCCTGTTGGGATCTACCTCTCAGTAGCCCGACGAGCAGATCCGTCAGAAAGATCTCGAGATTGCTTTCCTCAAGGATCGGTTAGCAAGTCTAGCCGGAGGTCCAACCCCCTGTCTACCCATACCGTCCGAAACCTTGCAGGACGACTCAGAGCACACTATCAGGAGGTCGGACCTGGATCGTCCGGGAAGGCTGAACGATCACGGACGCACGGATAGAGGAAAGGTGATCCGCCGATCCCCCATTCGGAAGCGCCAGTCGGGAGGCCGTCCTACCCGGACCCCCAGGTATCAACCTTGCAACAACGTTGCCTCCAGATCTCGCTCCGGAAGATCTCGCGAGACCCACCATCTGGAGGAAGAAGACTTGGCACCCATAAGGGTAGCTCCGTCGGACACTCTGCCCATGGAAACTTCTAAAGTAAGCCATAGGCGCCGCCGGCGAAGGGACAATCAGCGCTCCGGACGGTATCATGACTTCACTGGCCACAAGAGAAGGAACCCCAGAGTTCACGACTCCCCTCCTCCGGTCGGAGACCTCAGGGACCACCTTAATCACCGAAGACGGATGGCAGCCAGTCCTGAGAAGAGGGCTGTACAGTAGAAGGCGTCCGTAGATGCCAGGCTCCGGCAGCTCAGCCTATCTCCCTTTATTCCGGAGATTGAGCTGGCGACACTCACGTTAGGCTTCAACCTGCCCAAGTTCACAAGGTACGACCCCAAGACAGACGCTTACACTCATCTCATTCACTACCGCCAGACCATCTCTCTTTACACTACCGACGACTCGGTCATGTGCAAGGTGTTCCCCACCAGCCTTGACACTTCTGGGGTCGCTCTGGTTCAACAAGCTCCCTCCACATAGCATTTCATGCTACCGAGATCTTGAACGGGCCTTCATGGCAAGGTTCGTGACCAGTAGCTGGCAATCCAAGCAGATCGACGCTCTCATCAGTCTCAAGAAGCGTCCGGATGAAAGCCTCCGTCAGTACTCCGAGAGGTACTGGGAGCTATTTAATGATATTCAGGGTTGCGATCAGACAATGGCTGCTTCTTCCTTCAAAAATGGTCTGGACAGCAACAACCGGATCTTCGCCGACCTCACACTCCACCCATCAGAGGACATGGATGACCTCATGCTTCGGGTGGAAAAGTTCTGCCAGTTGGAAGATCTCTTGGCCGAGCGT
Source organism: Monotropa hypopitys (assembly GCA_002855965.1). NCBI lineage: Eukaryota > Viridiplantae > Streptophyta > Magnoliopsida > Ericales > Ericaceae > Monotropa > Monotropa hypopitys. The sequence goes on from NMUG010009350.1 coordinate 1,968, forward strand.
GCCACACAGTGGCCTGATCAGCAGCCTTCGGCTCCACAATCAACAGGAAACCGGAGGCAGGTAAATGTCGTCAAAAAGGAAGGAAAGGTGGTCTGAAGGCCCCCAAACTTCACGAGCTCACAGCAGAAACGACAGTCTTCACCGAGCCCATCTACGCCGTGCTGAAACATATCGAGAATCAACCTTTCTTCGCTTGGCCGGACCACAAGCTTGGAACGGCCGGCAAAACGAAAGACAAACGGATCCACTGCACCTATTATAGGGAGCAAGGACATTTCACGACCGGGTACAAACCCTTCAAGTCGTATTTAAAACTCCTGGTGCAGCAAGGACACCTAGCACGTTGGGTTGATCAGCAGAAGACACTAGAGCTTGCCCAGAGGACCGGACACCTCATTCAGCCGGAGGAGGATGTTCCGACAATCAACGTCATTCACGGACCACTCAACAAGGAAGCTGTCGCCCGTCTCAGAGCAGAAATCGACCAGGCCTCCACCCCAAAGCAAGTGCTCACGGTCGGTTCTGGTCTCAAACAGAAGCAGCCTTCCGACCGTTCTGAATGGTCCATAACCTTCACAGAGAAGGATCTCGACCGAGTCCGACTTCCTCACAACGATGCACTGGTTGTCACTCTACGCGTCGGACCGGCCAACATCCAGCGCATTCTCATTGACCAAGGGAGCTCTGCCGAGGTAATGTATTTTTCCATATTTCAAGCACTTAAGCTTCCCTCTGATGCTTTGCAGCCAGCCGACGTCCCCTTGGTCGGATTCAACGGAGCCCCTGTCTGGCCCCTCGGCAAAATCATTCTCCCGGTCCGGGCAGGATCCAAGACAATTGACATGGAGTGCGTCGTTGTGGACGTCCCAAGTCCATACAACTCCATCCTTGGCCGGACCTGGATTCACTCCATGCAGGTGATTGCCTCAACCTTCCACCAGTTCGTCCGGTTCATTGGAGCCTCCGGACGACAGGAGGATATCTATGGAGATTAGGTAGCTTCAAAACAGTGCTACATCTCAGCTGTCCGGGAAAACAAGTAGATGAAACAAGTCCAATGGATAGAAGTTTCGGACACCCCTGTTCTTGAAGATGTTGGCACTCCGGCCACCGAAAAAGCAGTTAAGGAACTCATCACCGTACCGATCAACGAGGACGACACCCGGGCATTCCTTATTGGATCCTCACTCTCTCCTACGGACCAAGAAAGATACGTGAAGTTTCTGAAAGCCAACATTGAGGTCTTCGCCTGGACTCCATACGAGATGCCCGGAGTGGACCCGTCGTTCATCTGTCATCAGTTGAACGTAGATCCCTCTCAGCATCCTGTCGTCCAAAGACCCCGACGCTCCTCTCCGGCACACACTCAGGCTGTCGTGGAGGAAGTGGATCGGCTATTAGAAGCGGGAGCCATCCAGGAAGTCCAGTATTCCACATGGCTGGCTAACATAATGGTCATCAAAAAGAAGTCCGACAAATGGCGAGTCTGTGTTGACTACACCAACCTCAATGACGCCTGCCCAAAGGATTACTTCCCTTTGGACCGGATTGACCAGCTAGTCGACGCTACCGCCGGAAACCAAAGGCTTAGTTTCATGTATGCCTACAAGGGTTATCATCAGATCTCAATGGCAAAGGAAGACATGGAAAAGACGGCCTTCATCACCCCCAAGGGGGTGTATTGTTACAAAGTCATACCCTTTGGCCTCAAGAATGCCGGAGCAACCTACCAACAGATGGTTTCTCGGATGTTCTCCCGGCAGATCAGGGACACAATGGAGGCCTACATTGATGACATGGTTGTCAAGAGTAGATATGCAACTGACCACCTCCAACATCTGGCAGATGTCTTTGACATCCTATAGAAACATGGGCTCCGGCTCAATGCCGAAAAGTGTGCCTTCGGTGTGGGCTCCGGCAAATTCTTTGGCTATCTTGTTACCAGCCGGGGAATAGAAGCGGACCCCTCCCAGGTCACTGCAGTGATGAACCTCAGGCCTCCGTCCACCATCAAAGAGGTCCAGCGACTGACCGGCATGGCAGCGACGCTCAACAGATTTATCAGCCAGTCGTCTGACCTATGCTGGCCATTCTTTCAAGCCATCAAAACCAGCCGGCGTAGCTACAAGTGGACGGAAGAATGCGACCAGGCCCTCCAACAGCTGAAAAAATACATCTCCAGCCCTCCGGTCCTGGTCACACCGAAGGATATGGAGCCTCGCATACTCTATCTGGCCGTCTCCCAACACGTCGTCAGCTCTGTTTTATGCCGAGTGGAAGCAACTGACCACCAGCCGGTCTACTACACTAGCAAGACCCTTCTCCCTGCCGAAACTAGGTACTTGCCTCTTGAAAAACTTGCTCTTACTCTTGTTTTTGCTTCCAGGAAGCTGCTGCCCTACTTCCAGCAACACACCATCATAGTGCTGACAGAGCATTCACTGAAGGCAGTCCTCCGAAAGGCCGACCTATCTAACTGGATCTCAAAATGGGCGGTCGAACTGGCTAACTTTGACATCAAGTTTTAGCCCAGGATGGCCATCAAAGCCCAGGTATTGGCCGACTTCATTGCAGAGTTCTCTCCGGGGGCATCCCTCAGGAAGCTCTGGCACAGTCTCCGGCCAATGCCACGGATCTACAGGTTGCCTCCTCATCTGCTGCTCCGCCTCTACGACGCTCCGGCACTTGTGCCCAACGTCCAGCGGAACAATGGCAGCTCTTTTATGGGGACACTTGGAGACTGCATGTAGACGGCGGATCTAACAATCGGGGCTCCGGCGCAGGAATCGTACTAGCCTCCCCTGGGGGAGTCATCCATGAAAATGCCTTGACAATTGATTACCCAGCCTTCAACAATGAGGCAGAATACGAGGCTCTGATCTCCAGACTACGCCTTGCGGCAGACATTGGAGTTGAGGACATTGTGGTCTTCAGTGACTCTCAACTGGTCATCAATCAGCTGATCGGAGAGTATGGCGCTCGACACGACCGTATGTGTAAGTACCTCAGTTCTGCCCTGGAAGAATCAAAGAAGTTCAAAACTTTCCGGATTGAACAGATCTCGAGAGAATTCAACTCCCACGTCGATGCCATTGCCAAGCTGGCCTCCGCTTGCTCTATCGTCGGCCAGCGATCAATTTCCTTCGGCATTATCTCTCAACCGAGTCATGAGCCTCCGGCATTGGAGGTAAACAACATATCCGAAGGCCCCAGTTGGATGGATGAAAATTTTGCATTTCTCAAGTCAGATACTCTGCCGGAGGATCGTCGAGAGGCCCATCGTATCTGTTGCAAGGCAGCAAACTTCTGGCTATCTCCAACGAAGGCCCTCTACCGACGGTGCAGGACCGGTCCATATCTGCTCTGTGTCCATCCAGCTCAGGCTCCGGTAATTCTTGAAGAACTCCACTCCGGCAGTGGAGGATGCCATTCCGGCGGGCGGTCACTAGCCCATCGAGCAATCACCCAAGGGTACTGGTGGCCAAAGATGCGCAAGGATGCTGAAGACTATGTCAGAGCATGCCACAAGTGCCAACTGTTTGCTCCGAAAATCCACTATCCGGCCGAGGACCTTCAACCGATCACTAGCCCTTGGCCATTTGCCCAATGGGGCATTGACATCGTCGGCAAGCTCCCAACCGCTCTGGGAGGGTTCAAGTTTCTCATCACTGCAACCGACTACTTTACCAAATGGGTTGAGGCCGAACCCCTTGTCACCATCACGGCTGCCTACGTCAAGCGTTTCATTTGGAAGAACGTAATATCCAGGTTCGGCGTGCCCTACGCCATAGTGTCAGACAATGGCACTCAGTTCGTCGACGATCTCGTCTCAAACACATGTGAAGAGCTCGACATCAGATTCTTCAACTCCACCCCTTACTATCCTCAATGCAACGGCCAGGCCGAAGCATAAAACAAGACCATTTCAGCTGGTCTCAAGAGAAGGCTGGAGTCAAAGAGGGGGAAATGGGAAGAAGAGCTCTCACATGTACTCTGGGCCTACCAGACCACTCCACGTCGGGCAACCAGCCAGAAACCATACTCTTTGGCCTTCGGCGTGGAAGCAGTCATCCCAATCCAGGCTGGGTTCCCAACCATCCAGACACAACACTTTGATCATCCAACAAATGACTCGACCCTGGCTACCGACTTAGACCTTGTAAAAGAAAAAGGGAGTCTGCCAGGATCAGACTGGCCTCCTATCAACAAGAAGTAGCCAGGGGCTTCAACAAAAATGTTCGTGTGCGGGTATTCAAACCGGATGAGCTGGTCCTCCGGAAAGTGGTTCTCAAAAGCAAAAAATAAAAACTCATGCCTAACTGGGAAGGTCCGTTCAGAATCACAAAGATCGTCGGCAAAGGAGCCTACAAGCTGGAAGAATTGGACGGCACGCCTGTCGGCAAACCATGGAATGCCCTGAACCTTAGAAAATACTATCACTGAGTTGTACCAAAACTTTTGAATTTTAATAAAATCTTTTTGATTCTCCCAAAAACTGGTCCGGTGCATTCCATCCGTCGGCAACTTCATACTTCTAGCCGGATCCTCAGCCCTTGGCCAAGCCTCCGGTAGTCACCTGCCAGGCTTCTGTTGGCCGAGAGCCTTCATTCGACCAAGCCTCCGGTGGTAACTTTCCAGGCTTCTGTTGGTCGAACTTCCTCCTTTGGTCAGGCCTTCAGCAGTCATCTGCACCGACCCCCGACCAAAGTAAGGATTTTCGCTACAATGGCCGAGCCTCCGGCGGTCATCCGCCAGGCTTCTGTCGGTCCTAGCATAATACCCTCATGGGTTCGCCCCTTGACCGTGCCTTCAACAGTCATCTGCACCGGCCTCCGGTCAAGGATCTTTGATACAATGGCTGAGCCTCCGGCAGTCATCCGCCAGGCTTCTGTTGGTCTGGAGGGAAAACCACTTCCTTCAAGTGTTCAACCACCAACATTGGAGTTGAAGCCATTGCCTTCTAATTTGAAATATGCTTATTTGGGCATAGACGATACTTATCCGGTGGTAATCTCTTCAAATTTAGAGGAAGCACAAGAAGAAAAATTGATGCGAGTTTTAAAAGAGAGGCGAGGTGCAATCGGGTGGACAATTGCCGATTTACATGGCATTAGTCCGGTTGTTTTCACCCACCATATTTATTTGGAGGAGGTTATGAAACCGATGCGCCAACCACAAAGGCGTATCAATCCAATCATGAAGGACGTTGTCCGGAAAGAGATCATCAAACTTTTAGATGCGGGAATCATATATCCCATCTCGGATAGCAAATGGGTTAGTCCAATATAAGTGGTCCCTAAAAAAGCCAGCATAACCGTGCAACCAAATGTCAAGGGTGAACTTGTGACTACTCGTTTGACATCCGGATGGCGTGTTTGTGTGGACTATAGGAAACTAAACTCGTGCACACGTAAGGACCACTTCCCTCTACCATTTATCGATAAAATTCTAGAGAGGGTTGCGGGCCATGCGTTCTATTGTTTCCTTGACGGTTATTCGGGTTACAACCAAATCGAGGTCACACTTGAGGACCAAGACAAGACAACATTTACTTGCCCTTTTGGAACTTATGCCTTCCGGCGCATGCCATTTGGTTTGTGCAATGCGCCGGGTACCTTTTCACGATGCATGTTAGGCATATTTTCCGATATGGTTGAAAAAATTGTTGAGGTCTTCATGGACGATTTCTCGGTGTTGGGTGATAGTTTTGATATATGTCTTGAAAATCTTGATTTGGTGTTGGAGCGTTGTGAGGAAATGCACTTGGTCCTTAATTGGGAAAAGTGCCAATTTATGGTTACGGAAGGAATTGTCTTGGGACATATGGTGTCTAAAAAAGGAATCCAAGTGGACACCGCAAAAATTGAATTGATTTGCAAACTCCCAAGTCCCAAAAATGTGAAAGATATTTGATATTTTTTAGGCCATGTCGGTTTTTACCGGAGGTTCATAAGGTATTTTAGCAAAATTTCACGGCCTATGTGTCAATTTCTTGCAAAAGACACAAAATTTGTGTAGACTTTGGAGTGTGAACAAGCATTTGTTAAGTTGAAAATGTGTATTACTAGTCCTCCCATTGTCCAAGCTCCGGATTGGAGTTTACCATTCGAACTCATGTGTGATGCCAGCGACCAAGCAATTGGTGCGGTACTTGGACAACGGCGGGAGAGTGGACCTTGTGTCATCTATTATGCAAGCAAAACTCTAAATGGTACACAAGTCAATTATACAACAACTGAAAAAGAACTACTTGCCATAGTTTTTGCCTTGGATAAGTTTCGCTCTTACCTCATTGGAGCCCCAATAGCGGTTTTTACCGACCATGCTACTCTTAAGTATTTGCTAACAAAAAAAGATACGAAGGCGAGACTTATCCGGTGGATTCTATTTTTGCAAGAGTTCGACCTCACCATACGTGATAAAAAGGGTGTGGAAAACGTGGTGGCCGACCATTTGTCACGCCTAGAATTCCCAAATTCTTCTAGTCCACCCATTTTGGAGACTTTTCCCGATGAACAATTGTTTGTTGTATCCAATTACCCTTGGTATGCGGATATAATGAATTACTTGGTCACGGGAAAGTTGCCCACGCATTGGACACCACGTGACTCCCAGCGGTTTTTGTTTGAAGTGAGAAGTTTTGTATTTGATGACCCCTACCTCTTTAAAGTTTTCTCGGATCAAATCATGCGCCAGTGTGTGCCCGACAATGAACAAAGAGATGTTCTTAATTTTTGTCACATCAACATATAGATCACATATCTAGTCACCCGACCAACGCAATCTAAGGTCACATGTCTCATAGGGATGAATTCCCAAGCTAAGTGTGACGAGTTCATACGTCGACATACAATTCCATTCACTACGGCATTTCAGCAAACACCTAGAGTGCACAAATTCACACAAGGGTCCTAGTCACCAAGGACACCAAATCAATCACCCAATTCGTCACCCATAAGTTCAAAGCCACACACAAAGGCCTAAGTAAGATCTAACAATCTTACAAAGCAGTGAATCTACCTCATAAGCCCCTCTGGCATTGTATCAAACACCTAGTGGGTACAAGATCACTACTCAATTCCATCAATTATACTCCTAGGACAAAAACCCCAATTTTCGTCAATTCTACTATATTCCATTTACAAGTCCTAGGTCCAAAATTAACATTCTCACATCCTCATATCTACCAAGAACTCTCAATTCTCATGCAAGGATGCCATCAATTTCATTTATCAAACATGATTAATTTATATTTTCCAAAACATGGGTTTTAGAGAAAACCTTTGATTTTAATCTTGTAAATCAATTAGGTGGCGTAACACAACCACACAAACACAAGATAGAAGCACATTTTCCTCAAGCCTAAAGCATGGAGAAAACCCTAGATGAGGGTGTCTTAACAATGGCGTGAGCTATGCACATCAACGCGTAGATCTCGGCAAGGTGATCGACGTTCTTCAAAGGCTCCATTTCATTTGAGCTTGGGAAGGGGGAGAGATTCTAGAGAGAAGGGAGAGAGAGGTTCTAATGGAGGTAGAGAGATAGGCTAGGTCAAAATGGTGGGGAAGATGATCAAAATTGTGGGAACAATGATATATATAGCAACCTATGTGAAAGGACACAATTACCCTTCATTAAAACATTCGGACTGGGAATTTACTCTTGGCGACTGGTTGACAACGGAAAGCTCGACCGATCGAGGCCTTATATAAAACCTCTTTGAAAAAGCATGACCGATTGACAACAGCTCAAGGGACCAGTCATGAGCATATACAAATGCTCACTGAAAAACCACGACCAGTCGGCAATGGCAATCTCGACCGGTCGATGCTGGAAAAAATTGCAACATTTTGAAAGCATAACCCAACCTCGACCCTAATTCCTCCCAGGACTTCCCGGAACCCCCCGAATCAAATACAAACCAAATATATAGACCGACAAGGGGTCCAACACCCAACTCTATTCATCAACGGAAACCAAGGAAGCCATACTAAAATTCATCGACCGATTAGAATTACAAATATAATTCAAGAAATATTATTTCGAAAATACGAGTCGTGACACCTCAACCACCTTAAAAGAATTTTGTCCCCGAAATTAACTAAGGTTAGAGGAGCAAAGATCAAAACCAAGGAACACCAAACTTGAGAAAAACTCGTGCGCCACATAAAAGAATAAAAGGGACAACTCCCAATAAGGTGTGGACACGCCGACACAGAAGGGACACGCCGACACAAAAGGGACACGTCGGCACAAGAATTGATTTCACCAAAGACACAAGGGATGAAAGATCGCACAAGGGATGAAAGATCCCACAAGGGATTTGTCTCCTCAAGAACAAGAAATCAACAACCTTCTTACAATGATATTCATAACGAGGAACGAATTGGTTTTACAATCGTCAACTCTCCACCATTATTCTATAAACTTACATACACACGGTTTTGCAATTTTGTTACCCTACCCACGGGTACACACACATCCCTCCACACACACCGAATGTGATAATCAAGTGTCCATTACAATTCAAATTTGAGAGGTACTGTCCGGACACTATTCTCAACCTAAGTTATAGGGTCATCCTTATACCACACAACCAAAAAAAACACGGTCGATTCCACACTAAAGGTGTAAGAATAACCGACTCAATTACTCGTTCCCAATGCATCTAATAATCTACCCAATGCTTAGGGCACAAGGATGTGGATTTACGAGAAAAACAAGAATGGTTCTAAAAGCATACCAATCAAGAAAGTGGAGAGCAACTATCAAGCTTGGCCATCGCAACAAGAAACAAGTGGCACAAGAGAACCAATACAACTCATCCACAATTCAAACGGAAGTGAGATCACAACTGAAAGTAATTGCGACATAAATTCATAAAGTACAAGACAAAGGAACTTACGACAAGAAGCATTCGAGCTAGGCAACGAAAGTTTCAACCGAGAGAATTACTACAAACAATGTCCACAAAGAGAAACAACACCAAAATAAAATGCATAACGTCAAACTGAGTTCACAAATCTACTAACAAAACATGACAAGGGATGCCAATCCCACCAACGTACCATACAACTACGACAAGCAAACACGAAATAGGTCTACTAAGATGGAGAAAGCGGCGGCTGAGGATCCGCCGTAGCAATCGTGTACACTCTGCCCTGAGTCATCCTCTCCACTGGTTGCTTGCCTCTCTGAATCGAATCCCTACGTGCACCTCTAGAACTGGTTCCTCTCTCAAACTGAGGACTGGATGAGAATGACTGGTGACGAGGTTGCTGACTCTGACTCCCTTGCTGTAGCTTCTCAACTCTTGGCCCAACCGATGAGTGACGCCCAACTG
>NMUG010009351.1:0-11310 GCA_002855965.1 Monotropa hypopitys
CCTTGATATTCACAATGACTTGCTTCTGATTTGATTTTCTTGATTCGTTGTCAGTGGCAAATGTGCTTTTCCTTGAATCACCAGCTGGTGTTGGTTTTTCATATTCAAATACCTCATCAGATTTATATACTGCCGGCGACCAGAAAACAGGTAGCACTCACACAGATTTTTAATTTGCCACAATTTGTTTTTGTTGATCTATGCGTGCTTTAGTTTTATGGTCGTATTAGATGTTTCTGTAAATACTGTGGTGTTAAACTTCATGATGGCTTTTCAAAATGTTTTTGTGATCTGGTTTCTGGGAATGCATAGCTGAAGATGCGTACATATTTCTAGTCAATTGGTTCGAGAGATTTCCACAATACAAGCACAGAGAGTTTTACATTGCTGGAGAAAGTTATGCAGGTTCTTTATCACATCTTTAACATGAAAAACAGTTGAATTTCAGAATTTTGGTTTGATATTTCGGGATTCTAGTTTGATATTGAGTAGTCCTACATTTTTTTTCATCTCAGGTCATTATGTTCCTCAGTTGTCTCAACTTATTTATGAAAGAAACAAAGGAATTAATAATCCAGTTATCAATTTCCAAGGTTTCTTGGTATGTATCATATTTTGTTTGAGTATTTTGATTCAATTTGCAACGAGTGCTTCATTGATTCATTTTTCCTTTTTCTTATTATTTACTGAGTTGTGTTTCTTTTAGGTGGGGAATGCTGTAACTGATGATTACCATGATTACATCGGCACGTTCGAGTACTGGTGGGCCCATGGTCTGATTTCTGATTCTACCTACAAAATTCTTCGAGTAGCCTGCGACTTTGGATCCTCTCAGCATCCTTCAGTTGATTGCATGAAAGCTCTCACTGATGCAGAAGTGGAGCAAGGAAACATCGACCCATACAGCATTTTCACGCGCCCTTGCAGCAATACTGCATCACTGAGGCGTAACTTAAGGGGTCGTTATGTAAGTGTTCATTGAAGCTCCTGTAGGTAAAATATACACGATCGATATCCAAAGAAACATTTCATTGATAAACAATATTACATTATAACTGAAATGAAGTACAAAACCGAAAATAAAGTGCAAACCGAATCGAGCAGTAGCTCTGTCCTTAAAACAGATTCGCCGCCTCCGGGGGTGTTGAGGTTTCGTCGGCGTCTGTCTCCCAGGATAAGTCGGTTGAGACCACTGCTGTTGGAACACCACAACAGCAGCCTTGGCGAACTGGCTGAGCTGAGATCTCTCTCTCTCAAGAAACGAAAAATGGAAGAAGTGTGTTGCTCTGTTTTTCTGGTGTGTTTAACTCTTCCCACAACAGGAGAATATATAGAGATGGGGAAAGAGTAGGCAATGTCTTGGAAGAGGACAATCTGCCATAAAAGGGGGAAAAAGGTATTGGGGAATAAGCCCCTAAAACAAGGAGGAGGGAATCCCTCTCTCTATTTTCGGCTTGGGTTTCCAATGGCTGCTGGTTGCCCTATGGGACCCTCCAGCCTACCATTCACACCCAAAATTCCAACAGCTCCCACAAGCTACTAGTTTGTATAAATGAGATAATACAATAAGTCAACCAAAGATAATGGATGCAAGTTATCTTATAGAACTGCAAGACGCATACTCTGCAGTCTGATATGACATTTGTCTGAAATTTTCCTTCAATGACATCTCTGAATGGTCATTTCATCATAACAAATCTCTTGCAGAAAATAATTATTTGTCAGGAAATTAATTGGCTTTACATGACGAAAAGGAAGAAACTTGATGATACAACTATTTTCTTAAAAGGAAAGAACAGTTAACAGTGCTGGAAGAATTTGAGGATTAATGTGTTTGGTAAAAGTAATCATGCTTTTAAAAAAAATGTGCTGTTTTTTTCTAATAATGTGGAGCTATCCTGGGTACGTCTGAGTCTAAAATTTATGTTATATTTCGTGATAGTATTGCTTGGTTGGTTTTTCGTTTTATCACATGCAATGCAATCGAGTCAGGTCATGCAGATTGGATAAAGAGACATGTTATCTAGAACCTTTAATAGATCTATAGACAATAGATATGCAGCAAAAATCCTCAATTCTCGCAGCATGTCCAAGTGCAACATTCTGACCGACTGTGGAGCCAGTCCATTATATTGTGTAGTTGACGACAGTTTTGGTCTTTACCATGCTTCTGTTTCTCCTGTTCCTGCACAATGTATGTGGCTGGTAACTAGGTTTAGGTTTCTTCCTCGTTCCTTTCCCTCCATTCCCATATGAATGCATTTGGCCTGCCTGGCTCTATCGTCAATTGTAGAACCTTCAACCCAGGGTTGTGACTATTTCTTTCCATAAATTGCATCATTTGGTTTTTTACAATTTCGAAGAGCTTGGGAAAGATGGGAATTATGTCCTGGAGGGATCTCTCGAAACAATTGATTCACTTGAAGAACGGTTCAAAGGTGCTATCATATAATTATTGATAAACAATTGTACACATGAAAGGAATATTATTGCTGCGGTGGTTGGACTGGGAACACTTTCGAGATGGTATATCCTGTTGGAAATATATGTGAGTGAATGACTCTTGGTAGGTCCCAAGGGGCAACAATGACTGTTGGAGGGTCCCAAGGGGCAACCCACTCATGTGCCTCCCAAGGAGAAACCAACCCATGTGCTTCATTTATTGTCTCCTCAGCTTTTCCCCCAAAATCTGGTCTTGGGAAACAATCTGGGCTTTTGCTATCCAATCCCAGTCGATCATTTGTTGTATTTATACCAGATCAAGTTGAGAGGTTGAAGGACACAGAAAAAACACAACAGCAACTCACATCTGAGCTTGCCAATCCCACTATATTTTCGTTCTTGAGAGAGAGAGAGAGAGAGAACTCAGTACAAGGAAGTTCGCCAAGGCTGCTTTGGAGGTGTACCAAAGCAGTAGGTCCAACACCGTCTTATCCTGCGAGACAGACACCGACGATCCTCAACACCCACCGGAGGCGGCGAATCTGTTTTAAGGAAAGAGCTCAGCTCGATTCGGTTTGCTTCGATCTTTATATTTTGTATTTCATTTCATTTCTGTAATTCAGTTATGTTATTGTATAGTGTTATCAATGAATGAAATTATTTCTTTGGAAGATCACCTATTCATTTTACCTAACATATTCAACCATATAATTGTGCTTACTTGTTTCCTTTTGGTAGTTTATCATCTTCATAAGATTTTGTTCCTTAAAAATTGTTAAAAATGGTCTTGTTATTGTTGAACTTATTGTGTTGCTTAAAAACTTAGCCATGGATGTCAAAAGCATATGACCCCTGCACGGAGAGATATTCACAAATGTACTTCAATCTCCCAGAAGTTCAGAACGCACTCCATGCAAATGTGACTGGTATTAGCTATCCATGGAAAACATGCAGGTGAGTTGAATGAAGATCAAACACACATTCTTATTTACTCGTGCAGCAGCAGTGATGGCTACTATTGATATTGCTGCTTTTTTCTTTGCAGTGATATTGCTGGTAACTACTGGGCAGATTCTCCATTATCCATGCTTCCTATTTATCAAGAATTAATAGCAGCTGGTCTCAGGATATGGGTATACAGGTATGCCCGCTACGTAATTTTATTTTCCATTATATGTTACTCAAGTTTTCCATCCATTTGAACTGAGCGCGAGGACAGTTCTAGTCATTGGAATCCATGTACTGTGGTCATAACTCGAAACCTTGTCTTATACAACATAGACAAAACTGTTAGCTACTACTTCACGGGCCTGTGGAGCAGTAGCCTGCATTGGGGAATCCTACCGTTATTTGTTAGTGAATCGCATAAAGCTTTCTGAATCTTACCAGTTCATGGCATAAACATTTTACGGTACGTGCAGTCATGCTATAATGCTATAATGAGATTCTGTGCCACAGCTGAAAAATTACATGTATGATCTAATTGACTTTGGTATGTTTTACAGGATAGTCAAATTGCCTTTGTTAATTATTTTCCACCCTTTTGCATTTGAAGGGCTGCAATCCTCCCAAGGCATTTTCAGTGCATACTGACTTCATTAAGCATGGTTAAAAATATTGGTACATGTGGGTGGGATTTTTTGAAAAACCCTTTAGAATGCAAAAAATGACAATCCGGGAAATGAACCTTCAAGCTCTTTTGAACTTCAAATCTTGGCTATGATGCAACCACAAATAACACCTTAAAGACCACATGTCCTTCGACTCGGAGGGCTCTCTGATACTTAAGTCAATATCTTTTTCAGATAAAACTTGAAAAAAATGCAAAAGGACTGAACTTAGAAAGATTCCGTATGAAAATTTTGCGTACCTCTATTTGTGTAGTTTTGTCCCTTTTATACTCATTCTCTGTTTTTTACTGATTTTTTGGGACCCACTCTCCACTATTGAAAAATGAATGATGGGTCTGACTAGACGTTCACTTTTTCTCTTTAGTGCATTTTTATTGTATTCTGTAATGGCCGATTCGCCATTACTACTTCCACTATCTTAATTTTATATCTGTACTCTGATTTCTGCCTTTTCACTTTCTGCGTGACATTCTTTCTAGGGTATATTTAATGATTGTAATTTCTTATTCCAATTATTAAATAGGATCAGAACTCCTCATTCTAATCAAATTTTTCATGTGGGTCTTTCTCAATATATTTAACATATTAATTCAAAAAATAACAACAATTATTTTTGACCAATTTCCCGCACTCAATACACTTTTTCCGAGCTGAAAATGCCCTTGCAATGTGCATTGTAGCAGTACCGTTGTCGAAATACTATTCATCCCGTTCCTTTATGCTCGGGAACTATATTTCTGCCCGAGAAGTCATTTTTGTGCACGGGATTAATAATTCCTGCGCGAGAATTAATAATCCTGTGCGGGAAAATAACTTTTAATATTTCTACTATTTTCATCTTGACTCTTATGCCCTTATATTTATTTTAACCTACCTCAAAAGCCCCCCAGTTTTTTCCAGAACCTTGCGAGCAAAAATTCTGGGGAAAGCTTACTTCTGGTCTGCGTGTAGATACTTTTTAATATACCTTCTCACACCTGATTTTCTTTTTTCAAAATATCCTTTTCAAATCATGAAATGGGCATGTCTTTTAAGACTGTCATGTCAGACATATTAAATGCGCACTGCCTTATTATACCGCCTCGTTTTACTTAAAATTTTAATTTTTTTAAAAAAACTCTATAAATTAACAATTTTACCACATCTTTTGACACCGCCTCAAATCTTCTAACCTTCCTACATTAAGAGTTTCTCTCTTGCCCATCCTCAAGATTCAGAGTCTTCTTCTTCTTTCTTAATCCTCTTTGTAAGTTTTTTTCTTCTTAGGGTTTCTTCTCTGTTTTTCTTTTTCTTCCCTGTATTCTTCTTTCATTCTCTATGGGTTACTTCCGTAGTTTGCATGATACTTCGGAGAAGTTAGAGCAATTTCGACCAATGTATGGTATCCCAGCCGATGTCCACATCGAATTGGCTGAGCCCGACCATCTCTGTATGCTCAATAGGGATAGGAATATCGTCTTCATTCTTCTAATTCAAATTATTGAAGGCGGGGTTAGATTCCCCCTTTATCGCCTCTTTCGGACGGTCCTAAGTCGATGGAGGCTTCTCCCCATTCAAATCGTCCCAAATGTTGCCCGGATGATTATGAGCGTCGCTGAGCTCAATCGTCGTCTGGGCATTAATTTGTGGTATAACGATATTATGCACCATTGTCTCCTTTGCCGTACCAAAGATTACACATACTACGTAAAAAATCGTTCCAAGTGTAAACCATTGATTGACATGCTCCCTGACTCTTGAAAAGGAGAAGAGGAAGATTATGTAATTGTAACTGCCAATTGGGAAGTCCCTGCCAATAACGATCCTCCCATCCGCCTTTCCCACAAAATGGGAGACCCTCGTCAATATTTTTCTTATCTAATATTCTTTCACATTATGCTTTTCTTAATCTAACATTTACTTTTTTCTTCTTATATTTGAGGGAATTAATCCTCTAGCTAGCAGGAGTCACTACGGGGTTTAGGAGAACGATCTAAAAATTGCCCTTGACTACAAAAATAGGGCATGTGATCATCTGTTAGGATATATTCCCTAGTATAGGGGATATAAACAACCTCCTTGAATCACAGTTGCAAAAGCTGGTCCAAGCTCATTTCCCTTAGGCATACCTCTTTCTCCTTCCTTATCTCACACTGATATTGCTCGGGAAGAACTGCCCATTGACCCTATAGACTTAGAAATTGACCAAGTCACTTATTCACCTCTACCCGAGCAGGCCAAATCAGATTCCCTAGACAAACTTTTTGACCAAGGCTTTCCTCATCCTCCCTCATCACCTTCAATTGAAATTACAGGGGAATTTGGGGTAATTTCTTCTTATTCTGGATACATCCCAGATTCCAATATGGCCTTTAAAGGAGATTTTGATTTCGTAAGTTTTGCATTGAAAAAAGTAGTTAAAAAACTCTCTGCTCAGACTTCTGAAACACCTCTCTCTGCGCCACTTATTTCTTCAATTCCTCCTCCAACCATACCTCCCCATGCTACTACTGTTGTTACCCTTTCCTCTGATACCCCTACAGCCCCCGCACAAGACCTAGTTCCCCGAAGGACTAGACGATAGGGGACTGCTGTAATGCCAAGACTTCAAGATCCTTCTTCTCCTAAACTAACAAGAACTACTGCTGACAAGGGGAAACAACCGGCTCCCGCAGTGTGGGATCCTGACTTGACAAGGAATGACAGACCCTTAAACGTCGACGATCAGGTCAAGGATCCTAAAACTTTCATGGCCTTGATTAATGCTATGTTGTTCCCTAAGGACATTGAAGCAGAGACTGATTGTTCATTTGCTGACATAACGTCCTATGCTCTTTCTCACATCTTCAAGGTATGCTTCTTGACATCTACTTCCTTGCAATCCTTTCTTTGGTTTATTTTATCTTATCTTTTTAATTCTTTCTGCAAGATTGTCAACATATATACATATCCTCCTAGAAGAGTGTACTGCTGGGGGTTTTCCGTGCACAAATACAGAAGGATCTTGAAGCTGCCTTGGCCGAAAATAAGAAAAGCCAAGACACAATGGCCAAGGTGAAAGCTGAACTTATTTCTGCACGAGAAGAGGCTTCTTCAACAAAGAATCAAATTGAAGAAATAAAGACTGAGTCTGCGTCAGCAATCAGCAAATACACAACCCATCTTGAGGAGGAAAAAAGATAAACTTATGAATTAAACCTCAAGAAGGAGTCTATTTTTGTCGAAATTGAGCGACAGAAGAAAGAAATTGAAGCTGCGAGCATGGCCACCGCTGCCGCAGTGGAGAATGCTCGAGATTCTGGCTTTGAAGCCTGCAAAACCACATTCATCCGTCAGCTTCCCACTATTACAAATACCTTTTTCAAAGAGGACTGGACAGAGTCCTTGAAATGTTTGGAAACTCCTGAAGATTCCCATTTATTTCAAGATGTTCCTCTGCCCATTCCTGGAGTTGCTCCTGCACAGCCACCACCTTTCGATGATACTGATGCCTCTTCTTCTGCTGTGCAACCTTCTACCCTGCCTACTGCTGAACTTACTGTTGCTGATGATGCACCTTCTAATCCTCTTATCTCAGTACAGAAGTAATATTAACTTGAGTTAGCATGCCTATTTTGTCTTCGTTTTGATTTCTTTCTTGTTTTTGTGTTCCTTTAAGGTTTGTACATTCCTGAAGTGGGTGAAACCAATTTTGTTGTAACAGGTACTATCTTTTCATTGACATTGTGTTGACTCACTCAGTTATTTAGATAAATATAGACAATATTACAGTCAACAAAGTGTAGGAATTATCTATCAAAAGTTAAACCAGAAAACCAAAAACAAAGAAATCAAAACCGAAGGCCTGTGAATACACAGTTTCTTTAAGACTTTTTAGCCGCCCCTATCGAAGGTGCACCGGAATTGTATCAGGCTAATGTCTCTCAGGATACAGTCGGAAAACCAATGGTAGTTGCACCAGGAACCACT
Organism: Monotropa hypopitys; assembly: GCA_002855965.1. NCBI lineage: Eukaryota > Viridiplantae > Streptophyta > Magnoliopsida > Ericales > Ericaceae > Monotropa > Monotropa hypopitys. The sequence goes on from NMUG010009351.1 coordinate 8,022, forward strand.
GGTGGTCGAACAGTTGTATGCAAACTAGTACTTACTCTCTTTGACGGGAAGGAATTGCAGAAAGCTTGAGATGGTGAGGTTTTTCAGATTTTGAAATGTAGGAGAGGACTGCAGGAATGTGACTCGGATAGATTCTTTCTTTGGCAAGACTGCCAATATATACATATAGGGGCAGCTAGAGACCTTTGGTCTGCAAGACCTTTGGTCTGAACATCCATTAAGGAATCTCTCTATGAATTGATATGCATATAAGGAGTTGCAAATGAAGATACAACCACATGAAGAGTCATGAGTCACAAGATGGGTCATGAGTTGGGTCACGGGTTTGGATAATATGAGTCCAACCAAAAAATCCACAAAGACACAGCCCAATCCAATAGGATAGGGTCCAGTCCACAAGCAAATGCCAAGCCCAGTTCTATTATTGCCAAGCCCGATCCAATTATCACAATTGAATTTTCCATAAAAAGAGGCACGGACCTGGAACCCGGAACCCGGAACACGGAACACGGATCCTGGCACGAGCTCAGGCACGAGCATGGCCGGCCGGGCAGGCGACGGCAGCACGCGCGCGTGTGAGAAAATATTCGAAGCACACTTCATCTTACTTTCCCCTTAGGCTTGTTGTGAACCTTAGTCACACACTTTAATAAATATGCCCAACACCCAACTCCCCAACTTCCAATGTGGGATTGAGTATTTTAATACTCACCCACCATTGAAAATACTCAACTTTGAGTGTCAATTTCTCATTAATTAATTAATAAAATTTAATGATTCTTTTTGTGTATTAAAGTCCTCACATAGACTATTAATTCCCACAATTAATTTTCTCAAATGATATCATATTTAAATAATAAATATTTATCAATTCCATTAAAAAATTGGCTAAAACCAAAAATTTTCAACAAAAGATGTGAATTTGGTTGAACTACCAATATTTTGAGGTTTGCTTCTTAATTCAATCCCTATATATGAAAAAATTCTGCCCATGGATCATATGTCCAGTGACAAGGAATATCGAGATAGTGGATATTGATGACTTTCAACATTAATGAGAACCAATTATGTAATTATTTTGGTTGAACTGTGAGGTATGTAGGGTAGTAATATTATAACAAGAAGTGCAACCAGTCTTCACAGTGATCCATGAACTAAGAAATGGATGCATCTTGGGTTCGATCTTATTCATTACTAGCCTGGCCCACAGAGTAAAATTTTTGGTATTATAATTTTCATTCTAATTAAATTTTGAGCAAAGAATAAAAGGACGATCGAAAATAGCAAAATATAACAAAGTAATAGGCAATAAGAAATAAAAGAATTTTTGTATTGAGACCAATATTTATACAAGAGGTAAAATCTTCCTATGGAAAGTGAATCAATCTAAACTATGGAAAGAAAAATTAAAGGAAAAAGATTGGTCAAACATAACCAAAAATAAAGATCCTAATCAATCTAATTTATTCTTATTTCTAAAACTTACCCTCAAGCTCAGGCGAAGATATCAACGAGCCCCAGCTTGACAAGAGATGACTGAAGTAACGAAGGACCAATGGATTTGGTGAACATGTCGGCAGCCTGACCAGGTGAGGGAACAAAGTTTGGGGTAATAATACCCAGACGAATTGTTTCCCGAATGAAGTGAATATCAACCTCTGTGTGTTTCATCCTCTCATGAAGAACAGAGTCAGAAGATAACATAATAGCAGATTTGTTATCACAGAACAGATCAGACGAATCCATCATAGGAAATCCCAGCTCAGTCAGAAGAGAATGGAGCTAGAGAATCTCACAAGTACCTTGAGCCATTGCACGGTACTCGGCTTCGACGGAAGATCGTGAAACAACATCTTGTTTCTTACTTTTCCATAATACGAGGTGACTACCACGAAAAGTGCATATACCAGAAGTAGAGCGTCTGTCACTCTTTGACCCTGCATAATCTGCATCTATAAAACAGGAGAGACCTGACTGTGCTCCTGTTGTATAAAAAAGCTCAACACTAGCAGGGGCGGGATTTGAAACCAACGTTTATGATTCCTTTGGAAGGTCGTGGTATCGCCTTAGAGCATCGAGGAAATGCAACCAACGTTGAGGAAGTGCTCTTGGACACGTCGCGAAGCAGCCGGTGCAGTTTCAGCCATTTCTGGGCTGTTCAGAAGCTACCCGTCCGGACGGGGAACATGATTGTTCTGGACGGGGTCGAGATACAGAGAGAAGGTTGTAGGTTTTGGCCCGTCCTGTCCACCTGCATACTTCGTCCGGACCGACTGGTGTGCCCGTCCGGACAGGAAACCCTTCGTCCGGACGGGAAAGTGCTGTTTTGTCCGAAAATTGATTTTAATGAGGGGCATTGCGGTCTTTTTACCCCTAGGTCGTCCCTTACCCTCAAATTTGGTCATAATGCTCTCTTTCCCTCATTTCTAACCCTAGCCTCTCTCTCTCTCAAACCTCTCCACCTCCATTGAAGCCCTCCCTTCAAGCTTCAAATCCAAGGCCAAGACGCGCTCCAATCTCAAAACCCGAAGAAGAAACCTTGCTCTACGTGTCGCGGGCTCCTCGGCAACCTACATATCGAAGTCGTTCTCCGCGGATTTTGGGTAAGTCGATTTATAAAAGTGGGTTTCTCATGATTCTTCTTTAGAGAACGTTGTTCTAATCGTCGTTGCCGTCGTATTGGTGTATATAGGTTCGCGGGTGCCGAAGATTGACGCGACTAGGATTTTCTCCGTCGGCGAGCGTTAAGGTAAATATGTTACTATCTCGTGCATTTGCAAGTATGTAGCTCACTAACGATTTCCAAGATCAAAAATTGAACGATTTCAATAAAAAGCCCTATGTTTTGAATTAATGATCGTTTTTGGGAAAACAATGAAATTGATTCGCATTCATACACGATCGAGTATCCTTGGTAGGATTAGAATGCGAGAAAGTGAGAATTGGATCGAGTGTGCGACTAGACGATCATTCGAGAAAATTGGGTTGACTTGGGAAAATTGTGGACTTCGTTAGAATTGAGGAAGTAGGATGCCCTCGTGACCTTATATCGGTCTTAGTGAGCAACATTGTGGTACTGGATGATTTGTCGGCGAATGTTATTGTGGTTTCTTGTCTTGGGGTAACCATTGTGCCGTAGGCACCTCTTGTGTTCGATGAAATGCCTTAGAGAGGTAAAGGCTATAGAGATGTGTGAATTCGTCACACTAGGTTAGGAAACTCGTTCCTAGACCTTCGATATGCGTTGTGGAGTATTCGGGTGAATTCTTCATCCTTAGTTGGGAACTCG
>NMUG010009352.1:0-11309 GCA_002855965.1 Monotropa hypopitys
CAGCTGATTTCCACAGATACTGATGCTAAGGTCCCACCGTGAACGCCAATTGTGGTGACCTGTTTCTGCTGGAGGCTTCTCTTGGACTGCTAGGCCTTCGGACACTGGAAGTCGGCTTTGACCGGAGGTTCGAGTGGTCCCTGCAAGCAAGTAAATGGGATCCTCCTGCTTGGCTCCTGTAACACAAGGGTGAGTGCCCGCCGGTGGGGTTTTAACCAACGGGGCCTCCGGTGCTTAAGTTAGAATCGTTTTGAGAAGAGGTTAAAGCATAAAACGGACAAGGCCGGATAGTCAGCGGTCGGGGATCAAAGATTGAGTCCGCCCACGTGAATAGTACCCATAGGGGGTATTTATAGGGAAATGTTGGCTTGGGGCTCACGAATGGTGAATGGGCCGTACATCACGGGCCTCATGGTGGGCCTGGACGGTTGGTGGATCGGGTTAAGTCATACGGACGGGGTACTATGGTGAATTCCCCACGACAGAGACAGGACGGTAGCCCTCCGGATGGTCCGGTCCGTTCGATAATGAGTCGGGGGCGGCGCCAAAGGTTGCCGAAGGGTGCAATCCGAGTGCCAAGGGTCAGTCACAGTGTAGGCCCTTCGGTTTGGTTGGGCCGGACAGGCCGACTCGTGGGTGTTTAGCTTATGTAATGCTTTTCTTTTCAGGGCGTGGGTCCGGTCACCACACCCCCCAACTTGAAATGAGCATTGTCCTCAATGCTTAAAGCAAGGAGACAAAATCAAAACAAGTCAAGAAGAAAGAACATTCACAAGAATAAAATAAAATAAAAACTTAAAAGAAAATAAAAGGAAATTATACAACATCAATGGTATATACAATAAAAGAATGATTCCTAGCATTTTATATAGACAATGGAGCATAGCTAGGAATCCACAACACAGACAGAAAGATTTCTTGCTTGTCAACACAAACTGAACATGTCCAGCCCACAAGAATAGGTACTTGGAATAGACCTTGGCTTTGGGACATTTCATCTTAACAACATCAACACCCAATAATATTAACACTTGATCTTCTAGAAGAACAAGCTCAATGTTCTGGAAAATCAAGACTTACCTCTTTTCTTCAAAATTTAAACAGAAGCTAGAAATATAGCACTAAGTTTGATCTTCCAGAAGATCACGTCTGATGTTCCGGAAGATCAGAGGTGCTGAGATGAAAAAATAGTGCTCTGTTTTTAAGCTTTTTATGCTCTGTTATTTTTTTGAACTGTATTTTCTGATTTTTTTTTTTTGTTTTTGGGTTTTTTTTCTTAAATGAATACACTAAATTCAATCAAACTCAATGCAAGACACCAAAGTCCCCGGAAACGGCGCCAAAAATGCTTGGCACAAACTTACTTGTGCAATTGATCTAGAAAATGTGGAAGCAATGAAAGACCAAAACAAAAATTAGATTAACTCACCCAAACGTAAGTGAATTAATCTATGTGTTTGTCGCTCAAGCATAATAAAACTGGTAAGAACCAGGTCATCTCCACAGGGACTTCGGTTTGCAATGAGTTCAATTAGAATCTAGTGTTTATTAGATGTAGGTGAAGTGAAATGGTGGAGTGAAGTGATGTGATAGAGATGGAAAAATCAGAAAACAAAAGAACATTAATCTAATGTAAGAGAATAAATGGAATCAAATCCTTGGTTATCAAAGAAATCCAATGATTCAATTCCCAATCTCTCAAACTTTAATTACTCAGAAAATAACCACCTAATATTAGGTTAAATTCCGGAAGATATTCTGATGAAACCCAGATTATATACTTAGAAGACAACCACCTAATATTAGGTTGCCCTCCGGAGGATATTCTGAGAAAATTCAATTAAACTAAAAGAGAGATTTCAATGGAATTAGATCTATTGATCAAAATCGATTCAACAAGACCAAGGCATGATCTAAGTATTAGATATGCCAACACTTAAGCTGTCTATAACTAATCAAAGATATCCTCACCTCAAGTTGATTCCAAATGTATAGATCTAATACCAATCCATCTCAATCATTGAAGTTCTGAATTCGATTGAGAGAAAGGAGAATTAGATCACTGAATTCAGTCAACTCCCTTGGATTCAATCCTTTAAACAAGGGAATTCATGAATCAAAAGAAAACAGGGAATGAATGAAACAGTGAAAAACAAAGATGAAATTAAACTTTAAAACTACTGAAATTAAAGAGAAAAAGGAAGAGAGAAAGAAGAACAACTACATACTAAACTTGGAATTGAAAACTAGAATTGAAATTAACTACTGAATTGAAGAAGAACAAAACAATTGCAGAAAATGAATCTAACTTACACAGCAGAAAATAAACTATGGGCTGTCTAACCTCAAGCCTCCTTACAAAATACATAAGCCCTCTTATTTATAGACTATCCCTAGGGCTCTAGAAGGAATTCTCCCAAAGTTTGGGGGAAAAAATAATAAAAATCGTATAAAATAGTTACAGAACAAGTGGAATTAAAGGGGTACACTTCAAATTTTCTCCAAAATTTAACTCTTGTATTTCTGGAAATTGGAGCCTATATTTCCAGAAGTTCGTGCTTTAATTTTTCTGGAGTTCATTCTTCCTTCTTGTATTCTTGCATTCCCGGCAATTGGGGCTTGCATTACCGGGAATTGGAGGTGTTGTCCCCTTTTTTTCTTTTGTTCTTGCATTCCCGGCAATTGGGGCTTGCATTGCCGGGACTTGGAGGTGCTGTTTGAGGGAATTCAACTTCTCTTTTTCACTGTTTGTTCTTCAAAATTCCATTCTCCTTGCTTCCACTTTTCCATATGACCTACAATTAACTTAAATGCCAAGAATTACAAAGCCATGCTATTTTAGCTTGTTTTATCATGAAGAACTCAAATGGATATAAACATAAAAATCATCCAAAATGACAAGCTTTTAACAATGAAAACTCACAAAAGTAAAGGAAAATGAATGCATTAATTTGCACTTTTGAGTGCCAATCAGAGAGAGAGAGAGAGAAACTGCCGAGAGAGAGAGGGGGAGATACAAACGGCTAGGGTTTGATTTGGGGAGTGAAATAGCGTGAGAGTTGTGTAGGAGGGATATATGTATGAGTTCAAAAACTCATTTCCTAAATACCCTTAATGACGAGTATATCGATATACATCACCACGATATACAATCTATTCTGCTGATCCACAGGAGCAATGAATTTCGATATGCACCTCCTTGCATATCGAAATGCAACAAGGAAAGGGGCTTCTAGGAGCTATATATCGATATATAGAAGGGGGGAAGAACCCTTATTTCGATATATAAAAACTGTTGTGTGAACCTCAAGGATGACCGGGAGTAGTTTTGCCATAACTTCATCGTCCGAACTCCGATTGAGACGATTCAAATTGCGTTGGATTCATAATTAGATTCTCTACTACTTTATGAAGAAAGTAATTCTACTGGGACAATATTTCTGGATCGGAATGGGCCAACAACTTGGTTACACCTTCGCCCGGATACTTCGCTACAACCCGAACTTCAATAAACATATCCAAATATATTTCTGAACATCCCCACACCTCACATGACCAAAATGAACATGTTAGGGAGATCCGAATATCGACGAATCCGAGATTCACCTAATGGAGTACAAGGGGAAAACTCACTGACTTAAATTTGTGAAGGAGCATATCGATATGCTATCCTTACATATCAAAATAAGGCTGAATGAGAAGGGATCCGAGGTTGCTGTATTTCGATATATCTTCCAGGTATATCGAAATACCTAAGAAGGAAAAGTGTGCAGAGGACTTCTTATATCGAAATGCACCAAGGGACATATCGAAATAATGCCATTTCGATAGGAAGACTAACAGGTCGCATTTCGATATATACACTTATCGTATATCGAAATGTTCAAGAAGTAAACTTGGGCAGAGGAGTTCACATATCGAAATGAGGGAGGGTCAGATAGAACCCTATATCGAAATGACACCCAAGAAAGGGCCATCAGGAGGATTGGCCATATCGAAATGAGACACAAGGGAGGGACTCCTATATTTCGATATATGGATAAAAGAATGGAGATTTGCTTCGAATGAATTTAAATGGAAAAATTTAAAGTAATGGGAAATTATATTCAAATTTCTGGACCGCTACACTCTCTATCTTTTATTTCTGCCCTTCTGTTTTAAAGTTAATAGTGCCCGGGTTTGTAATAAGTAGATTAATACTTTTCATACTTATGCTTGTCTGTGATTGATACATTATTCATGTGGGTGGTATTGGGATGGTTGTATTTCTTTTAGTTATTATTTCAATTGCTCTAATATCAGCTTTCAAAAAATGGTTTAAAATTTCGGGGCCGTTACAAGAGCAACAAAACATTTCGGACAAGGGGTCCAAATCTGAGTCCCTACCATCAAAAAATCGAATAGCTCTGAGCTAAATTCAAATAGATCAGCTTCATCCATATTCTCAGGACTGAAAATTCATTTGCAGATGCACTGGCAACTCTAGTAGCGGCCATACATTTCTCTGATGAAGAGAAAATTCCGGCCATACAAATTCAAGTCGGAGACTCGCCCTCCTATTGTGCTCTGATTGCAAACAAAAGAGATGGTCAGCCATGGTATCAATACATCAAGGCATTCATGCAGACTGGGAAATTTCCCGAAGGTGCCATAACCAATGATCAAAGAACTCTTAGAAGATTGGCAGTCCAATTCTTCTTACACGGTGAAGTGATTTTAAAAAGATCTATGCACGGTCCTTTGCACTACATAGATGCTTACATGGCAAATGAATTGATGAAAGAAATACATGAAGGGAACAATGGCCCGCACATGAGTGGTTACACCCTATCCAGAAAAATCTTGCGTACAGGATACTATTGGATGACAATGGAGGTTGACTGTATCAAGTATGTCAAGAAATGCCACAAATGCCAAATTTATGTGGATATCCTGCGAGCGCCGCCCAAAGAGCTTCAAGTCATGGTCTCTCCGTGGCCTTTCTCAACCTAGGGCATTGACATCATCGGATCCATACATTCCAAAGCCTCAAATGGCCATGAATTCATACTAGTCTCCATTGACTACTTCACCAAATGGGTGGAAGCTATCAGCTTTGCGCCTGTAACCGAGAGGTTCATAACATGCTTCATCAGAAATAACATTGTATGCCACTATGGGGTACCAGAAATGTTGGGTACTGACAACGCAAAGAATCTCAACAGTTCTCTCATTAAGAGACTTTGCTATCAGTTCAATATCAACCATCAAAATTCAACCATTTACCGCCCACAGATGAATGGAGCGGTATAAGCAGCAAACCAAAATGTCAAAAGAATCATTCGAAAAATGACTGATACCCATCGAGACTGGCATGAAAGCTACCATATGCACTCATGGCCTATCGAATGCTTGCTCGAACTTCTGTTGGGGCAACTCCATTCTCTTTAGTCTATGATTATGAAGTCGTCTTCACTCCTGAAATACAAATCCCATCACTTTAAATAATGATGGAGACAACCACAGATGATTCTGAACGGATCAAGACCTCGCATGATGAGTTGGCCCTAATCGATGAAAAAGACTAGCAGCAGTCTTTTATTCCCAATGCTACCAAAGGCGGATCTCTAAAAGCTTCAACAAGAATATACGACCGAGAGTCTTTCAACAAGGCGATCTGGTCTTGAAGCAAATTTTGCCAGTACAATAAGAAGCCAAAGGGAAGTTCTCCCCCAACTATCAATGGTCATTCATTGTGAAAAAAGTGCTATTTGGTAGAGCAGTCATCTTATCAGAGATAGATGGACAAGAGTTCTTGCAACCCCTCAATGCCTACATGCTCAAGCTCTACTGTGTCTGATTAGTAGCAACTCTACTAAACTATAACGATTTCAAATTTAATTTCAGTAAAGGAATATTCTTCTTATTGATGTTCCAATATAATTTGAGAGAAATGACACTTCTATTTCTTCTTCGAGGCTTCAAAAAAAATCTCTCTCCTTCTCTGATAAGAGCGGTTACAAAAACAAATTATCATCAAAATGTCTATATGATGATCAAAATAACTGCTACACCTTTTACACAAGCAAAAAGGGGGATTCTAAAAAATCCCTCCCTCTAAATTCTCTAGCCTCTCCTCATACGGAAGTGCTCACAAATTAGTCAAAACCATCGGAACTTGATCAAGAAGACTTTATCTTGCTAAAGTTAAAATTCGATCATTTCAAAAAAAACAAATCCGGAATAGCTAAAACCTGAGAAGGAAACTATGGCAAAAATGGAAAACCCAACATGGTTAAAACCCGAAAGGGGACCATGGCAAAACAAATGGGAAATAAAATACGGTGTAGTCAAAACCCGAGAGGGGGCTACAATAAAAATAGATAAATCCAGTGCGGTCAAAACCCGAGAGGGGCTGTAGCAAAAAAGAAAAAATAAAACAAAAAGCATCTGGCGTAACTATCAGCCCGAAAGGGAGTTACGGCAAAAATGAAAAAGAAAAAAGATAAAATCTAACAAAATCTCTTAGAGTAAGAAAGGAATGAAGCATCAGAGTTTATCAGAGTAACAGTGGGGTCTAAGCAGATGTCAGTAACAAATCGGCCTTCGGGGGAATCCATTTCTCTAAAGATCCAGTTCGATTCGGTCAAGCGGTCTGCCACTTTATGTGCTAAGATTACAAAGTTGTTTTCAAAGAAAGGATGAATAAAGGTTTCCGCCCTCTAATCAATAGGTGAGGCCTTGTTTATGAAATTTCTTTCTTGATTGATTAGCATAAATTGTGTTTATCGATCACTGTTAGCAGAGAAATTTAAATGCCTATGAATATAACATTGCTCACTTGATAAAATTTGCAAGTAGTGAAAATGAATTCGTACACGAAAAAAATGCTCACATTACCAAAGAAAAAAATAAGAATAAACACAGAATACAATGTGCTAATCAATGCAGGTCTCTCCGAGAGAAATCACTCAATAGATGCAACAAGGCCTAACAGACTTCCCGATAGTGGACAGTCATCAGGGCATCATCCTCAATGCCTGATCGATCCACATCCAATAAATGGCGAAGCATCTGAAAGAGCATCTGTAGCTGTATTATATCAGGATAACCTCTAGAAAACAAGCGATCCAAAGAGGCAAATGTAAATCGTAATCCCTCAACATCCTGAAAGTGAATGCCTCTCTCTGGCCAAATTCCGACGAGTGTCATGTAGTAGAACATGCAAACTCTGGACCTCAGCAATGGAACCCGTATATGATCTAGCTAGGGTATCAAAATCATCATGAAATGAGTCCCTCCGATTGCCTAAATCACAGATCCAATCTTGCGATCCTTCTATGGCATGCTCAAGATCTAATAACTCACAAAGCAACCTGTCAACTTCCTCAAGCTGAAATGCATGCTCGTGAGCTGTTTGTCTCAAAGAATCCTCCAAAGCGGTCATAGTACTGGTAGAAATGGCTGAAGCTCTAACATCTGCAAGATCCCACTGCAAGCTGCCCGCAGTAACCTCCATATCTTGTAGCCGCAGGGATAAATGATCTAGATCTCTAAGAAGAGAATCGCTTTCCACTGTGACAGAAAAATCTCGATGAACAACCATATCCCTCTCTTCAACAACCTGAGCATGCTGTGAATGAGAGTGTGTCACATGTAGGGTTTAGCTCGAAGTCTGCAATGCCAGAAAAGGTGACCACTATGGCAATGGAAATGTGTCTAATTATGCCAGGAAAGTGGCAACAATGCTAGCATCATGAGCAATCTCCTATACAACCCAAATCAAATAGTCCTCAGAAATGCCTGGGCTATCACTAGTCTGAGCAGACAAAATCATAACTCGTTAGTCCCACAAGGTTGACGCCTATGCAATCAGTAGATGGGCAAAATCACTTTCAAAATCAAAATGATATCTACTACTAGCAAAGAGAGAATAAGAAGCCAGAACATCCTGGTAAAGCCCGAACTGTCCGAGGACTCGACATCCGAAATACGTCACGACTCTGCAAATCCCAACCAAAAGAAGAAATGACAAACCCAATCCATGGACGGTCATAGCATGATCCCTAACACTGAATATGCCAATGTCCCAAATAATGGTGTTATGGGTAATGCTGTCCAAAGCCATAATCCATGCATCCAAATGTTGAGGGATAAATGGCAAAGTCAAATGCCACTCAATCAAAAAGGGAAAAGGGATGTCGGGAAACCATCTCAGATGCGATGAATGGCTCCGGAACAGGTGGGCTACAAGCCATACAAAGAGGAGCTCAATACCGCTATAGATACGAGAATCATGTGACAAAAGATTGAAGGTTAACCCTCTGAATGTCTAGACTTTTACAACCTTACCTTTGTATCCTGAAGAACTTGAACTATTTTCTTGGATATTTTTTCGACTGCTCTGTTGGATCCATGCTAGTTCGGCAACTGCACTAGATCTAGAGTATGGCTTGGTACATGTCGGTAGACAATCTGAAAAGGTGTACGGTCAGTGGATCGGTTGATAGTGTTGTTAAAGGCAAATTCAGCTTGAGATAGCAGTAGGTCCCACTACTTCGGTTTATCCCCTGAGAGACAACATAGCATATTCCCTAGTGTTCGGTTCACTACCTCTATCTGCCCATCCATTTGTGGGTGGCAGGTGCTACTAAACTGTAGGTTGGTTTCGAATTTTGTCCATAGGGTCCTCCAAAAATGACTTTATAAACTTCTTGTCCATGTCCGATGTGATGGTATTCGGCACCCCATGTAATCGGACGATCTCCCTGAAAAATAGGTTGGCTATGTTATGCGCATCATGGGTCTTTCGACAAGACATGAAGTGTTCCATTTTTTAGAAATGGTCCACCACCACCATTATAGAGTCGACTGAACGTTGAGTCCTTGGCAGGCCCAACATGAAGTCCATGGACATGTCCTCCCAAGGTGCTTTGGGCATGGGAAAAGGGTATAAAACCCCATATTTTGTGATTTCCCTTTGGCTGTCTGATAAATATGGCATCTCTGGACCAGTCGGTCTACCTCCTTCTTTAGTTGGGGCCAGTAGTACTTCTCCTCCAATTGTAAAATGGTCTTGTCCTGGCCCATATGTCCTCCTAAACCTCCCCTGTGTATTTCCTGGATGAGCAACTCTGTGAGGGACGTCCGAGGGATACAGAGTCGGTTCTCCTTGAACAAATAGCCTTCGTGAATAAGAAACCCATTCTGTCCAGCTTCATTTAATTGACACCTGGCCCAGATACCTTGGAAGTCTTCATCCTCAGCATACAAATCTTTACGAAAATCAAACCCCACTACCTCTGTTCGAAACGTAGTGAGCAGTGTCGATCTTCGGCTGAGCGCATCAGCAACTCGATTGGAGGCTCTAGAGGTGTTCTTAAGAGTGAATTTGAAGGCCTAACTATGGAAATCCACCTCGCATGCTTCCTGTTGATAGTGGTCGGACTATTTAAAAATTCTAAGGCCTTGTTGTCAGTATACAGGACGAACTCCTCATGGATAAGGTAGTGCTCCCAAACCCTAAGGGTGCATTTCAATTCCTCTTGGTGTCGCTCAATTTTTCACTATAGTAGGCTATTGGACATCCTTCCTGTGAAAGGATAGCTCCAATACCGATATAACTATCGTCGGTGTGGACTTCAAACAATTTGTCGAAGTCTGGAAGTTTGAGGACTGGGGTAGAAGATAACTTCTCTTTGAGGAGGCCGAAGCTATGTTCGGCTTCAACGGACCAAACGAACTGCTTCTTCTTCAAGCATTCTGTTAATGGGGCCGCAATGGTACTGAAATCCTTAATGAACCTCCTATAGAATGTATCCAGTCCGTGGAAACTCCTAACATTGTGGGCCAAACAGGGTGTCGGCCATTCTTGGATTGCCTTAATCTTGTCTTGGTCTACTCTTAAACCTTTAGCACTTACCACAAAACCCAAAAATACAAGGCTAGTAGTCATGAAACTACACTTTTTAAGGTATATATGGACGTGATTATCTCGTGGGAGAGTCAAGACCTCCCTGTGGTGTCCAGCATGTTCATCTAGGGTTTAAATATAGACCAGGATTGTAACACTCATTCCTATTAAATTCGATTAAATTGATTATATAGGTGAATTAATAATTAAGTTAATCCAAATGGTTGTATGTGTAAAAGTATTGACATGCAAGTGGTGAAATGCGAGATAGAAAGGATGTGGAAAGGTTTGGGGTTAAATTGGGTGTGAAATGAGGGTTGAAATTGATTAGAGGTCATTGGTAACTTGTGTTGAGGTACTTGGAATTATAGAAAATCATTTCGGACAAGTTTGGATGTGGTAAAAGTTCGTGGTATGAAGTGGGTATGTTAGGAATCATTTCCTCTAACGTATAGGTTGCATTCTAGACCTATTTTAATCTATAAATATTTGGAAAATAAAACTATCTTCTTCATGAAAGTTGTAGAGGGTAAAATTATGGAAATAACACAGTTTGAATGGACCCAATTGGAGTTCGGACGAAGAAGTTATGGTCGAAACAATTTTCAGAAGCCATGGTTCTAGCACAAGGCGAGAGGCATGTGTTATCGATAACCCGATTTGTTGGGTTGTCGATAACTAGAGCAGTCTTTAGAAAAATCTGATAGGTGGGTTGTCGATAACCCATATTGCAGGTCATCGATAACCAGTTACGCAGAAGGCAAAATCGGGATTTTGTTTTTTTTAATTCCTAAGGGCACTTTGGTCAATTTTAATCATTTTATAACTTCCTTAATGTGTATTAGAGATGGTAAATCAGTTTATGGCCACCATTGTTTACATCTAAGAGCCTAGAGAGATAGGGAGAGAGAAGTAGAGAGGGATTCCTTGATTCCTTGGTGGTTTGAAGTCTCAAAAGAAATCCGAGACCGGTTTTGAAATCCTTAGAGCGAGGAGATCATCATACATGGTATGTTTCCTTCAATTTAGTATCTCTGTTGTTGGGGATTTTTAGATCTTGTAGTAGATGGATTGTGTATGGTGGTTTGTCTTGATGGTTGCATAGTAGATGTCATTGGGAGCCTAGATTCGTATATAAATGGTGGATTGATGGTGAATTGGGTTTGGGATCTAGAGGTTTGTATATCTCATGAAAAGAGTATGTTTTGAATGTATGTGTCTAGTCCCGGTGATGGGTTTTTCACTTGTAGTTGTCATGTCACATATATGTGTCAAGGTTGTGGAGTCAGGTGATGTCGGGAATTTGAGAGCATGTCTGGTGGATGTTTGATGTATGTATTTTGGGGATTTGTAATTGTGTTTGTGTATAATTTGACTTCGGTAAGTAAGAAGTGTAGTGATGTCATAGGATTCGTCC
>NMUG010009353.1:0-11309 GCA_002855965.1 Monotropa hypopitys
TTGTTCTTCCCCCGAAGAACTCACTGTCGGACCCCTTCTGCGACTTCTTCATCTCCATAACGTTGAGTTCCCCCCTCCGTGGGCAATTGCGTGCCAAGTGCGGACCGTTGCACAAGAAGCACTTAATGCTTTGCCCATTGCCACGCTTTGTTGGGATGTGTCACCCTTTGTTGTGGCTGCTCCTGTCCGACCGGAACTCCTTGTCGGATCATTCATCATCTGTCACCCTTGAAGTCGAGTGAGCGCTACTCTTCTTCCCTTTGGGGTGGACTCCCCCACCCTTAGTGTGGTCATCCCTCCCAACCTTGGGCTTAGACGGCATCACCTGGAAGTCCTCCAAGTTCTCTGCCTCCACAAGAGTCGTGTCCATATCCTTGACCTCCTTACTTTGCAATTGTCGTGCCGCCCATGGTTGTAAGTCATCCAAGAACTCAAACAATGCCTCCCTCTCAACCATGTCAGAGAACACTAGTAGTAGTATCGTGTACTCCTTGACGTAGTCCCTCAATGAGCCCTCATGTCTCAACTTGCGGAGCTTGCGAAATGCCAAGAACTCCACATTCTCGGGGTAAAAGTGCTTCAGATCCCTCTTGAACTCAGCCCAGCTCTCGATCTTGTACAAGGCCTTCTCCCTATCGGCATGTCGTCTTCTCCAACACAACATTGCAGTGTCCATAAGATACATGGTAGCCGTCAGTACCACATGCTCATCTTCAACGTTGACATTGTCGAAGTATCTCTCCATGCTCCAAATGAAGTTGTCTATCTCCCAGGCATCCCTTGCACCACCGTAACACTTCGGTTCTGGTGCTCTAACTCTCCTCTTGGGTATGCTCACCTCGAGTCCTTCGATGACATAATGGCCTTCTTGCATAGCTTCAACTCTAGCTCCATGCTAGCTAGTCATTTCTTCAGGGCCTCTATATTGCAGCACTTCGCTGCTACCAAGTGCTCCTCGAACGTCCTCACCTTCTCCTCGAACTCCTCCACCCGAACGACTAGATCGGAAAAGTAGGAGTAGACGTCTCCCACACAGTTCTTCTTTGGCTTGCTTGGTCCAACCAATGCCTCTTCCAACTTGTCGAGCCTTTCTGCCACGACTCCCTCCATGCTATCGAGTCAGGCCTCTATTGCTGCCATTGCATCTTTGTTGGACGTCTTCATTGGCCTACTGATAACAACAGCATCATTCCTACCAATCTCATCCCCAGAAGTAATCATGTATGCTTGTTACAAACCTGGCTCTGATACCAACTGTCACGGCCCAAGACTCCTTGCTTGCGCTCCGTGTGGCACTTAGGCGAATATGCTCACAATTGCCCAAGTCAACCTTCCCTCCAAGCTAACTCGCCCTTAAGCACACAAGTGAGACGCACGCACACCCACAAATAGGCAAGACAATATGGGTAAGGAAGCTCGTTACTCAATGAATATTATGTACAAGCAATACAAGACTCACAAGTGCTCACCCTCACACTTGTTCTTTCAAGGTCTCTCTAGATCTCTCACTTGGCTACCAATTAAGCTCTCCCAAGATGAATTTTTAGATGGATGCACAAATGAGCTCCTCCACCTATTTATAGGCCTCCAAGGAATTCCTTTAAATATTCTAGAGTTCTACCATATTCTACTAAGTTCAAGAATATTCTACACAATTCTAGTACAAAGATAGAAGTCCTACACTACTCTAGAATAATCCATATCCTTTTGAACCCTTCTGGAACTCTCCAGATGCATCCAGCTCCTTCCCCAATATTTAGGACTCTTTCGGAATTCTCCAACTTCTTCTTGAATCTTCCAGACTCTTCCGGAATCTTCCAGGCTTGATTAGGAATTTCCAGACCCTTTCGGAACCTTCCACGGTATCCTAGAACCATCTCCAAGCCTCCCAAGTCCAACTTCAAGAGCTTCCAGTGTCACGTAGTTGGCCGACTGTGACTAGGCTCCGTCTAGGTGCCGCCTAGGCGCTAGGCGTTCCGCTGCGACTAAAACGGAATAGCATATATTTGATAACCAAATCAAACCAAACGTAGACTTAAGTCCTAAATATTATATATTTAATGTTATAAAAAAATTCTCATGCATTATTCGTTATTGTATTAAGTAAATATTAATTCTCTTAACAAACAAATAAATAAATGAATGAAAAAAAATGCCTAGGTCTCGCCTAGACTCCCACCTAGGCCTCCACCTAGGCCCCCCTAGGTGCTAGGCCCCCCTCGACCGCACGCCTAATGCCTTTTAGAACATTGGGTTATCCTACAATGGTTTGCAGTATTTTATCTCTATTTGATTGTATAGACAATTATATCTGCTTGTGCAAAAACATAAAATGAAAAAAACTTCATAAATAAAGGAAATCGTACAAAATTAATTTTACTCCTCAACAGCTGCCAATTTTCGAATGCTACCCTCAGTTCATTCACAGAATGACCCAGTTCTGCAAGTGCCTTCTGGACCGGTTCTTCAAAAGCTATGTCAGCTTGCAAAACAGTATCAAGCACTGGTTTTAACAACTTCAATATCTCTTCAATCCTTTTGTAGTATTTTCTAGCTGGATCATGATTTATGTTCTCGTGAGATGATAAGTGGAAGCACAAAGAGATGTTGTTGAGAAGAACTTTTAGCAACGATATCTCCATCACACCTGTCTCAAGAACAGAAAACCAATGAGTGGTTGGTTCCCACTTTGACAAATTTGAGCAACACTGGCTCCAAAAGTACAAGTGAAATTGCAAGCAAGATGGATTACATGGATAATCTAGCAAAGTAAAATAACAAGCCGATCTGTAGAAAAGTTGCAATATTGTTATGAACTTTCTATTAACGGAAGGACATTTACCCAAAATGCCACACTGTCAGGCACACAAACAGGAAATCAAATAGCTTTTAAACCAGACACGTTATTATAAATATCAGTGAATCAAAATTGGAAGTGGCACACCCAAGCAGCTATACGAGGGTTTTCGAAATCAAGCTTTTGTTTCAACTCAAGGTAAGAGCTTCTTCACTCCTGAAAATGGAAATGCAATAAGATGCTAGTGAACACACAGATTTTTTTATAAGGGTCAAACATGGTCAACCCAGAGACTAAACCTTGATGATGTCAATTAGAAAACATATGGAAGTTGTGGGCACATGGAATCAGCTCCACCACATGACCATCCAATGAAGGTCCATGTACCAGCATCATGAGGTGACATGTAGCCCGAATGATCGTAAACCACTTGAAGGAAACACCTTCTGAAGGACCTTGAGAGCATGGTCATGCTCAATTCCTTAGCTAAGGAACCAACTCCACAACATGACTCCATGATCATGGCCTCGGTACCTTGGCTACCTTGGCTAAGATACTTTCAGGCGTAAAGTGTCCTCAAACAAAGGAAGACACCCCAACGACTAAATAACCTATGACATCCGGAATTTACCCAATATTCCATAAACCAAAACAAACTCCCTATACTCCCAAAACAAGGGGACACACATAACCATCGCAACATTCACAACCAAGGAAACTTCTCGCTTAAGGACAATGGATTACACTTAACATCAAACGCCTAAAACGAAGGGGATACACCTTG
Organism: Monotropa hypopitys; assembly: GCA_002855965.1. Lineage (NCBI taxonomy): Eukaryota > Viridiplantae > Streptophyta > Magnoliopsida > Ericales > Ericaceae > Monotropa > Monotropa hypopitys. The sequence continues at coordinate 3,582 of NMUG010009353.1, forward strand.
ATATGATACGGATATGTGGCCGATACGCCGACACAAGAACCAAACGCATCAACACAGGGGACAGGAAATTACGAAAGAATAATCCGATCAACGACCAAATGATCAACGATCAATTCTATACATAAAGTATAGGAATAACCGATTCTACTACTCGCTCCCAAGGACATGCGAACAATCATCCAACATTCACCAACATTTCTGATACGATAACACCATCTCACCAAGAAAATGGCAATCAATAGGAAATCAAATCTAAGGTAAACGGAATAAGCATGCCTGAATTGGTTATAATGATAAAGAGTTCATAACTTAACGGGAACAATACAATCAGATAAAAACAAACTCTCATAATCCAAAGCAAGATACAATCGCAACCAGTCATATGGATTATGACAAGGAAGCATCAAACCTAAATATCACATTGCAACCAACAAGAAGTTCAGGTGGATAATCCTTACAACGCTAATCACTTGGGAGGAACAAATCGTCAATGCCGGGAAACATGGAACCGCATGATCCCATCAAAGTTACAAATGATGACAATGGAAGGTTGGATCTTAAAATCACAAAGCACCAAGTCTCGCAACACAGACTTGAAACAAATACGATAAGGAAGTATAAATGTTAAAATCAAGGATCAACGAGTAACCAATTCCTCCCAGCCTCAAGGTACAAAAAGGAAACAAACAACCAACGAGGAAGAGCACATGTGTCGGCTTCCAGGCCCGAAACTCAAGCAAGAGATAAGACAAAGGGAGGGATCAGCCATTATCTGATTACAACGAACCACCTCTCGTGACCAAATTATTCTAGGACAGGACAAGGTGCAATACAGTGGGGTAATTGTGAACAAATTTGGTCCTGGAGGTAACAAGTAGGTTAACAGAACAATCATGAATCTCCGAATTCAATTGATGCCCAAACACGAGATATAAAGACACAACAACACCTTAATCAAGGACTCGACTTCCCAAAACTCAAGCGACATATCTCAACACTCTAGACAAACCCTCCAATAATAATCATCAACACGCATAAATTCAAGTACAATCCCACTACGATCCACAATTCCTTCTACAACACCACAATCATCATTAGATGTCACCATCTCGAATGAGGATATTGCTACTCACATCAATCAACATATTCACCCGAGCCTTCGAATCCAACAATGCCTACCCGAATAGATTTTACATCTCACGACACCCACAACTACTCGCTAGGAAATACAACCCAATACCTAGGCCTCGAGACACTATACCCCTAAAGGTCACCCACTTAGAAACAATCATAAGGCAATGTACTAGACTATGGTGCAACATTACGCCATACTGGATGGCCTCTCAGCCCCAAACGGCTCAAACACACAACATCAAAACCTCACACTTCCAATAGTCAATTCACTAGAAACCAATCACCAGGCAACGCACCTAACTACCGAAGGGTACATCACCATGTTCAATCACACCTTGACTCCAAAGCCAAACAAACGACAACCTCAAGAAAGAAACCTAAGCCCAAAATCACTCAAATAAACTCAACCGCAATAAGTGCTACCCACTAACCAATCACACTTCAAACACGAACACATAACAAAATCTCGGCAACAACATCAAGATCTTACTCTAGGATTGAGGAGGAGTTCAAGCTCCTACAATGAGGTACAATTCTGATCCAAACAACAAAACAAGAACCAAAGCTCATCCACAGGATTTCAAAGAGATTCATGTCCTTAGATGACAGAACAAGAATCAAAACACTCTACAATCCAACAAAACAAGGATCGACATCTTGACTAGCAAAACAAGGATTTTAAACTCAACCACAAGAAGGGAGTTAAATCCTCAACAATAGTAATAAGCAGGATAGAATATCCTCACAACCTCAATATATCACATCATTTCTGATACGCTCTCATTATAGGGTGCTATGCAATGCACGAAATGCAAACAAGCACAAAAACACTATTCCATGCAATGCAATGCGAATGCAGAACACATCAAGACTACATGTCTCCCCATGATTCCAAGGTGTTCAAATCATGCTCTGACCAATTGTAACACCCCGAGTTTTCAAACCATTTTTTTGCCAATAGATAAGATACTTACAATTTCAAAACATAACCGACACAACAATGAAATGGAGCATGCATGGAATAATTAATCCTTTCAAATCCTTTCCAAATTCCACTTATTACAAGTTTCCAAATACATAATGAAATCTCCAAAAGATTACAAATGAGAAATCCTTATTATTTTATATAATGAAGAAAAGAAATAGATAGAACTCTTTTACAAGAAAACCCTGAATACAATAAATGAAGGTGAAATGCCTTGCCTTCCAAAGAACTCTCACAATCAACCAAGTCACCTTAATCCTACAATACACACTGAAAATGGATTGTTTGAGTCACAGGGACTCACTAAATAAACATCCATCCAATGGTATATGCACCTACGATGATATGTGCAAGTGTAGTGTAAACCTAAGAATGCAAGCAGAAGTGCTTGTATATGGTTGGAATCCGACGAGCAGGGGGTGAATAAATGTCGTTAATTCATCCATCGATTGGTGTTAAATACCAAACCAACGAGCGGAGGCCGATAAACGTTGGTATAACTAATAAAAGTTGGTTAAAAGCGAGGCGTGGAAAGATAAATAAGTAAAGTAGACGAGTTGTGGAAAGGATATGGTTATGTATCTCTCGTAGTTGTTGATGGATGTTTGTTATATTTCTTTTGTTCGTTGTTTGTTGATGTTCATTATGTATCTCTCGTTTCATTGTCGATTACATGTTCATATCATTGTTTACCCATATTTAGTTAAAGATTATCATATCTGACAAACTCCTAAATTTTCTTTGTTCTTTGTATATTGAAAATCCAAATTCAGGTTAGTTTGGGTCTTGGTCCACTACGAATTAGGAGATGGTGGCTTGCTTGGTGGAGTTAGTGTGTTAGTATGGGTAATGATGTCCTTTTGTGTACATAGTAGTCGCTCTGGCCATATTATCCTATAATAACATTTGGAATGTTAAAATGTAAGGAGTTTGGTAAATGGTGAAGTATATGAAACTTGTGTTTAGTTGATAAACAGTAATGGTTGATGTTTGTAATAATAATCTCTTTAGTGGTAATCAAAGTAGACGTGATTAGTAATTTGTTGTTTTAGTAGTTTTGTGAATCACGTTTCTGTGTCTGTGCAGGCATATATGATGTCGTGGCGAAATGAGGAGTGACAGTTTAGTATCAGAGCATAATAACAACACAATACGATGACTAAGAGCGTCGGCCGCCTTATTCTCGATTCCCGACTTATGACGGAGAACAAAAGTATGCTCCTTGAGACACTCAATCCAGCGACCATGCCTAAAGTTTAGTTTCTTTTGGGAATTGAGATAACGTAAGGCCTCATGATCTGAGTATAGAACAAACTCATACAGAAGCACGTATGCGCGCCAATACGGAAGCGCTTGAATGAAAGTACAGAGCTCCTTGTCATAAGTTGAGTACTTTGTTTCGTATCGTTTAACTTTTCAATAAAGTAAGTGATTGGGTGATGCTCTTGGATGAGGACGCTCTTGGCTGAGGACGCCACCAATGCCAATTCCGAAAGCATCACACCTTCAAAAACCTTAGTAAAGTCAGGGAGGCGCATGACCAGTGTCTCGGTCATTCTTTCTTGATGTCAACAAAAGCACGAGTAGCGGCTTTAGTCCACTTGAAATTCACCTTCTTCAAACAGCCAGTGATAGGGGACATTATGGTACTGAACCCGCGGATAAAATGGTGGTAACAAGTAGCAAGAACATGAAATCTTCGAACATCATGAATAGTTTGAGGCTCAGGCCACTCAACAATTGCCTTAACTTTCTACAGGTTAGCAGAAACAACCTCCGAAGAAACAACAAAGCTCGGGAAGATAGCACTTTCAATTAGGAAAGAACACTTTTTGAGATTGCATAAAGGCTCGCTTCTCGCAAAGCAGAACAGACTTGAGCTAGATAGGTTAAATGTTGCTCCATTGAAGTACTATATATGAGAATGTCATCGAAGTACACAACCAAAAATTTGTTCATAAAGGGTACATGTGTCATAACTCACATAAAGGTACCGGGAGCATTAGACAACCCAAAAGACATGACTAAGCATTCCTAGAACCCCTCTTTCATCTTGAAAGCAATTTTTCATTCGTCATCTGGACGGGTCTTTACCACTGGACTCATCTCAATAACTTTAAGATCTTGGGTTCGAGTCTGAGCACAACTACTTTGTGTATTATTACCAAAGGTTAGGCTTGTTCTCATCATTTACCCTTCCCAAACACTCATTAAAGGGTACCGATTGGGCGTTGATTCATTGATTGATTGATTGATTGATTTGGACATATCCGAATCTGGTGATAACCACTCTTTAAGTCAATTTTGGAAAAGGACTTTAGCTCTAGCCAACATGTCCAACATATCATCGAGCCTAGGGATAGGGGATCGATACTTCATAGTGATTCTATTAATGGTGCAGCTATCCACACACATCCGCCAAGAGTCATATTTTTTAGGGGTTAAAAGCATGGGTACAGCGCATAGGTTCTTACTCTCTTGAATAAAGTCTTTCCCAAGAAGATCACTCACATGTCTTTGTAATTCAACATGCTTTGTAGGGTTCATCCTATAATGGGGTAAATTATGAAGGGACATGTCGGGGACAAGATCGATGGCATGTTGAATGTCTCGTTAAGGGGGCAAGAGATCTGGGGAATCTATAGGGAAGATATCTTTAAACTCAGCAAGCATTGGGGAAACTTCTGTTGGAGGTTCGTCTAAGGCGTCCAATGGGACCTCTCTGGACCCCAAAGCAAAGATAACAGATGCTTCAGTCGCCTCAATTTGAAATTCATTCGCACTAATGATGTGTAAACTATTTTTGAATGCGACTCTTTTGGTTTGCAAAGCTCAATAGGTTTGGGTGGGAGGGGATTGAGCTTTGATCTTCTTACTCTCAAACTCAAAAGAGCAGGAATTAGAACGACCATAAATGCTGACATGCAAATCATACAGCCAAGGGTGGCCCAAAATGACATCCCACATCCATGGGAACCATGTCGCGGTCTTGTCTTTGTAGGAAAGGAAATGGATACGCATAAGGCATCGCTCTTTGATGGGAGTGGAAGATGCGTCGACCCATGAGACCTTGTGGGGGGGGTTAGGATGTGATATCGCATTCAAGTCCAAGCGAGAGACAGTGCGAGAAGACATGACATTAATGCACATGTGAGACTCGTTTCGTAATTAAGGATTATTAATAATTAATAATCGGAGATTTAGATAATTAAAAATATTATCTAAGTGTTTAAATTAAATAATAAGAGTTTTGGGAATTTTGTGAAAATTTTAGAAAATTGGTCTTAGATATCGGTATCTGGTGTTACCAGGATACCGGTATCTTAGGTGGTTGGTCAGCCGAGAGTTAGAAATCGGTTTCTTAAGGAGTATCTTAGAATTTGTCTAAGATACCGATATCTTGAGAAGCAAGATACCGATATCTTGAGAAGCAAGATACCGGTATCTTGAAGAGTTTGGATTAGAACCAAAGTCTTCCATGGCTGTGTGGCAGAGGAGAAGCAGGCCACGTATATGTCGGTTGTATCTCTATGAGAGGTGTCCAAAACTTGTTGCTACGTGGGTGAAGCTTGAGAGTAAAAACAAAATATACATGTGTAGGTGGCGTGAGAAGAGGAACACAGGTGTAACTAATATCTCCCGTAAATGTCTGTATAAAACCAAATGGGTATCTGAACCAAAATTGTTTTAACAAAATCAGTCCGAGAAATTCTCTCTTAAACAAATCTGTAAGGAGTGGTCTGTAAAGGAGAAGGATAGAGAGAGTGCTGGTCGTGAGGCTAAGCTCAGAGGTGGAGAAAGAGCAGTGTGATAGAGAAAGGAGGAGGAGGGTTCAATCTGCGGCAAATTGTTATTGATTTAATTTCTTCTAATCCGGGTGAGTTCTTACAAAATTAAGTTTATAAGATTGTTAAGAATCATATAGAGAAGCTGTGTTTAAAATTTGGTGCAAATCGGACCTGTTTTGATGGAGTAAGTGAAGAAATTAGATTTCGGATCAAAACCCTCAATTTTCTGAGTTTCTGTCGAATTTTTGGAGAAGATGACAGAAACCAGTATCTGGCCTTGCCAAGATACCGGTATCTTAGTAACTAGGCCAGCAGACCCCTGTGAAACCGATATCTTCACAGATATCTCGGGTGAACTCCAGAAACCGGTATCCCAAATCCTTAGAAACCGATATCTAGAGAGCCTCAGATACCGATATCTCGGTTAGCAAGAAACCGGTATCTGAAGCTATTGCAGAACCTTAAAAACCCCTTTAGTAGAAATCGGTATCTTTAGTATCTGGTCAAGATACCGGTATCTTGGGAGCCCAAGATACCGATATCTTGAGCTGCGGGAAAAATGGGCAGATTCTGAAAATGATGTTTTTAGAAGAAAAAAGTTAATAAATAAAGGAATTAATATTGTTAGAAGCTGATATTAGATTATTGCTATATTTAGGTGTTGGTAAGCCTTCGAATCAGAGGAAAGGGAAAGAAGCTGCCTAGAAGTTTGGCATATTCTGTGAGTACTTGAATGATTTTCATAAATTAGAGCCGTTTTTAATATATATGTATGAAAATGTGTGGTTTTTCAAAAACAGGATTTGTGTGACATAAAATCTAGGGATCACGATTTTAAGTGAAAATTGGGTGATTTCAAAGGTGATTTAAAAAGAGGTGTTTTTGAGGAAAATTACAAAAGTGTGAATTGGTGTTCATAAGAGAAAGGTGATTTTTAAAAAAGGGTGTAGTGTGATTTGAAAGAAATATGTGTGTGTTTAAGTGGGGTGTGTTTGATAAAAGAAAAGTGTTATAATTTAAAATAAAAGTGTGTGTTGGGTGAACTTAAATAGCCTTGCTATGGAACTGGTGGTTCTATGGATCATATGTACGAGGTGCGTACAGCCGGGTTCTCACGGTTAAATGAGACGTTGTACTATATGTACAGGTGTGTTCTATCCTTACCACTGGGACGGGTGTAGTGGCCCCTGGATCATTACTTGTGCATATCCAAGAATGTTCCACAGGGTATCAGATCTGACTTTAACGGGTGGTCACCAAGCTTTAACGACCCTTGGCTATTATGGCTCACTGGTATGGTGTGGTGTGTGTGTGTAGTGTGGTGTGAAGTGTGTTCTAGTGTGGTGCAGTGTGATTCCAAGTGTGGTGTGATATAGTGTGACGTGTGTGTGGTGTGTGTAGTGTGTGTATGTGTTCTAGTGTGGTGTGTGTGTGTGTGTGTGTTCTAGTGTGTGGTGTGTGTGTGTTCTAGTGTGTGGTGTGTGTGTGTGTGGTGTGTGAGTAGGTGTGGTTACTTTAAAAGATAAAGGTGATCCATAGTATATTTTATTCCCTCTACTTTATGTTTTTCATTTGAGTATTCATCAGCTTTCCCTAGTTGATCCTCTCTTTTCTCCAGGAGATCACTGATTCAGTTCAGTGTAGAGTCCACCAGTGTAATACCCGTTCCTTGTTATAAATTATTTTTATAATAATTCTAAAAATATTAGAATATGAAGAGGAGTGAAGGATGTTTTATAAGGGTGGTTAGGTATTTTTATAAATACGTAAATAATATCTAATGCCTTATTTATGAAAATAAGGAAGGAGGGTGGTAATTAA
>NMUG010009354.1:0-11309 GCA_002855965.1 Monotropa hypopitys
AGACGGCAGATTATAACCGAGTCAAAGCTCGCGCCTGCTGGAGCCACGGTGTTGTGTCCTGGAAAAGCAATGAAGAACACAAAGAAGGGAAGACAAAAAGGGCATTTCATTAGATAATTAAAATTGAAAAGTTATACAGTTTGGGGGATCCGTCTGGCGGTCTCCGAATTACGAGATCATTGGGATGTTTTCTTCACCCTGGTTTGCTTGAGCTGCGTTGGGTCTGGCAGTCGGCGTCCTACGCCGATCAATCCACCTATCAAGGTGGCCCTGCCGGACAAGGTGCTCCATGTATGCTTTGAAGGGGAGGCAGGATGTCGTGAAGTGTCCCCTTTCCCGGTGGTAAATGCAGTAGGCCTTCCCGTTGGGATACCTTTCTCCCAGCTTGTGATCCGGCTCCCTGAAGAACGGCTCATCCCTGATCAGCCGGAGGACAATGTAGATTGGCTCTGTAAAAACCGTGGTCTTCACCACGTAGTCCTCCGGTTTTTGAGCCTTCCTTTCCCCTGTTTTCACCATATTGACATGCCTCCGGTTGTGCTGAGCGGGGGCAGGTCGTGTCTCTGGGGGTCGGATGGAGGCACGTTCGGCCAAAAGGTCCTCCAACTGACAGAACTTGTTGATCAGCTGCATCAGATCATCCATGTTCTATAACGCTCCTGAAATTTTAGCTATTTTCCCCTCCGTTTCAAAAAAACAATAAAACAAAATCAAAAAAAGTAAGGAAGAAGAGATACAGGAGTTTCCCCCCCCCCATCTCCCGTATCATCTTCCCTCCCGCTCACCTGACTCCCCTTCCCCGAACCCTAGTCACCGCTACCCCATTCCCCGAGCTCCCTCCCTCACCTCCGGCCCCGACCAGCCTCCCCTCCCCCTCTCCACTCCGGTGGTATCTCTCCCTCCCATAGCTGTCTCTCTCCCGCAGCTGTCTCCCTCTCGCATTGTCTCACTCGGTCCCCCTCTCTACTCGACTGCTCTCTCTCCTCTCCACATTCCACCTCTCCGATGCCTCCGCCGTGTTGGGTGGGAAGCAGGTTGCGGCGCCCTTGGATGGGTGGCAGCCAATCGTCAATGTAACGGCCTTGGAGGTGCAAGAGACAGCGTAGTTTGCCATCATTGAGCACAACAAGCAGACCAATTCGATGTTATAGTACAGTAGCGTGGTTTCGGGTGAGTATCAAGTAGTTTCTGGTGTCGATTACCGACTACTCATTGCTGCTAAAACTGGCAGCGTTGATGGGAAGGATGAGGGCGGTTGCGGCAGTGGTCATGTGGAGCGGCGATGGCATACAGTTTCGCAGCGGAAAAGGCTGTGAGATTTGGCGGTTCGTGGGTCTACGACGGGGATGAATGACGAAGGTCGGTGGAATAGAGATGCGCGACGACTTGGGTTTCCTGTAGCGGCAACAATGAAGGACGATTAGAGCTTCGTCAATCGCAAGCAATCACGTACAGTGGGTAAGCCTGTCGATTTATCCCTCCTTTTACTGTATGGCATAACTTATTTTCTGTTATCGATTGTAAATGGGTTATTGGGTTCTCTAGGTGCCGGCCTTATCGAGCGACGACAGTAATCAGTGGTGCGCGACAGTTGAAGCTTCGCGTCAGTAGGTAAGTATCTATTGCTCTTCGTTCAGTGTTCCAGTTCGTTTGTCATCGATTGTAATTGTTTGTTGGATTTTAGGTGTCAGCCTTAGCGAGTGACGATAATCAGTGGCGTGTGATGTTCGAGCCCTTGGCCACCGCTTGTGGTCGCATCGGCAGGTATACCGCGCACTCCTTTTAATAGTCGTAAAATCGTAATCGGTAATTTACATTCGTAGGAGGTGTGATATTGGATTCCTGGCTTTGTTGTTGTTGTTGGCGTCTTAGTGCGGTTCTCCTATTTTGGGCAGGTTCATGCCGAAATTTCTAACAAATCCAGTGTCGGTGATTGTTTCAGAAACTCCTATCGAAGTAGAGTTTTCTATCCCTCTCGTTTGTACTTTTGGCGATGTACTTCCTTCTCACTCATTTTATGAAATCCCGTCAAGTGTTGTATATTCATGAAATTAGTGTAAAGTGTGGTCGTTCACTTAAAATGGTTGCGTTGAGTTTTGACTAGGGTCGTTGCGTTCTCCCTATGGCGTTGGTTGGTCGATTTCGAGTTCGATTATGCAAAAACCCAATTCTTGTGAAAAACCTGTCGTTGTCGTTTTATGAAATCAAATTGGGAATCTTTGGCTTGTTTTGGACACTCTCGGATAGTTTGTGGGTCAAACGGTGTTGTGACACGTTTTGTGGATAATCGAACTAAGTGGAATAGTTTGTGAACAATTGACACGTTTTGTGAATAAACAGAAATGTTTTGGAAATGGAACATTTTGTGAATAAACGGAAATGTTTTGGAAACAATGGAAACGAAAGTCACATTTTTAGTTGGTACGTTGACTAGGAGGTTGTTTGCCCTAGGTCGCACGGAATGTTGGTATAAATGATAAAATATGACACGTGACTCTTTACGAGGAAACTATTGACTCTATACAAGGATTGGATACTGTTTGAGTGGCTAGATCGGGTTGCTTACCTTGGGTCACTGTTCGGAGTGGCACACGACATTGCACAATGGAGGTTTGACTGGACCTTCCCGGTGAGCCGGGGAAAATAGAAACTACACGATAAGGGGTTGACGAGCCCCGATGCGGAACTAGCCGATACTCGATGGATTGTAATTGATATTTTCCTTGCTCCTACTAGAAGGAACGGAAGTGGAATACACATGATACTTGAAACATATAATGGAATTGGAACATGTTTGTATAACGGAAAACGAGTCTTTTATTTAGTGTGAGTCGACACTTGACACGATTCCCTTTGGCCTTGTCTAGGCAACAGTTTGATAGATGTTGGACGTGTGGTACTTCTCTTTTGAGTCTTGGTCAGACACGGTGCTTTACTACTTTTCTTTACGACGAGTAAAATGTGGAATTTAAAAAGAAAAGGGAATGATTTACTGTAATGAGATCCATAGCATTGCATCATGTACATTCTTTGCACTGTCACTCACGTGCACCCAATAGTATAGACGTTTGGAGATCGATTATCTCTACCAGCCGATCGTGCCTGACCCTCTACTTTTGTAGGACTTAACCCTTGGACTTGGAGCCGCTGGATCCTTCGCAAGACTTGAGGCTGGACCAGACTGTAGTGATAGGTTGCCTTACTTTTCAGTTTCAGCACTTTCTTTTCTTTACCTGTTGGCCGCATTGTACGGGATTATCATATAAAATCCCATTTGGCCCTTTCTCTTTTAGTTGATGCACTGTTGTACAATATTATGTTATAAAACCTTATTCGCATCATTTATTTGTATTTCTATTCAAGCAGAGCAAGTATTGTAATAAGTAGTGTAGCGTGTGTGTGTGTGTGTGGTAGATTGATATACCCTTGTTGGTTACTCGTTGCCTACTTCTAACACGTCCCAATGTTTATTTCAAAAAAAATATGTCTCAAAATTTGGGAGTGTTACAGTTGGTATCAGAGCGCTAGTTCAGATTTACTTCGGACTTGGGTGAGACTTTTAGTCTCAATGAGCGCACCGTTTCTTTTGTGTAACTCTGAGGGGTTGCATTTAGAGTGCATGGCATGTGTATCTAGGCATTGAATGTGTGTGCATTGCATGAATCTCATTAAAACAACAACATTTTTATAACTCGAAATAACAAAATGGTTTGGAAATTCGTGGTGTCTACTCCTTCGAGTTGGTCTTGTTGTTGTTCTTTCGTAATTTTGAGTAAAATCTTGTCTCTGTTGAGGTGACTTTCGGGCCTGTCTTGGCATTTGTTAGAGGATCCTATTGATGTTGGACTTGTGTGTTCCTGGTATATCCTCTTGTCGCTAGTGTTGTCACCTACTCTGTCGTAGTGGACCGTTTCGAGTTCCTAGTTCTTAGAGCGCAAATGAGTTCATTCGTTGGCTCTTGTGATGATTTGGCTTCTTGTTCCTCGATATCGGTCGTTGGTGGTTGCAGTTATGGCTTTCCGAGCCTATCCCTCCGTAGGAAGCGAACCTTCGTTGTTGTCGTCGTGGCTTTTGAGCCTATCTCTTGCAGTGGATGATGGATTTTATGACGGTTTGTTGATGGATTCTTGTTAACTCTCCTAGTGAGAATGAAAATTTTGCGTGCGATTGGTTAACCATCTCTTGAGTTCTCTCTCTCGTGATCCCGGATGAACTCCTCGGGTAATATTCTTGGTAGAAGATTGTCGTTCTTCTTGACGTTGATGATTGGATAATCGTTCTTTGCGGCTGAAAAATGGTAGTGCTCTTGCGAGTGATCCTTGAATTCTATTTCTCTTCTGGACATTGATCTTTGGAGTTTGTCGTTTGCCCTGTTGGCTCCGACTGTTTCCTGGTGGTCGAATTTTGACTCCAATTCCAGTTGCGTGGTTGGCTTCTTGTTCGGTAGCCTGGTTGTTGTTGGTTGTTTGCTCAGTAAGTGTGAATTTTGGTTGAGACAAGTGATTTTTCTGGGGCATGTCATTTCTAAAATAGGTATCAGTGTGGATCCGAAAAAGGTTGAGGCAGTATTTAATTGGGATAGACCGACTAGCGTTTCTAAGATCCGAAGTTTTCTGGGGCTAGCTGGCTATTATCGTAGATTCATACAGGGATTTTCGGTTATATCTTTGTCTATGACAAAACTGATTCGTAAAGGAGTTAAAGTCATTTGGACAGATGATTGCGAGAAGAGTTTTGAGTTGTTGAAGTAAAAATTAGTATCTGCACCGATCTTATCTATACTAGAGGGGATAGAAGATTTTATGGTTTATAGCGATGCATCTTTACAAAGGTTGGGCTGTGTTCTTATGCAGTTGGGTAAAGTGATAGCGTATGCATCTCGTCAGTTGAAGACACACGAACTCAATTATCCGACACATGATTTGGAGTTAGAGGCAATTGTATTTGCTCTCAAATTATGGTGTCATTACTTATATGGGACAACTTGTGAGATATATACAGATCATCAGAGTTTGAAGTATATGTTTACACATAGAGATCTAAATTTGAGGTAACACAGATGGGTTGAGCTGATTTTTGACTATGACTGATCTATTCATTATTGTCCGGGGAGGGCTAACATGGTTGGCGATGCTCTGAGTCAGAAAACTGTGGGTAGCCTATATTGTTTATATTGTGCCAGAGTATAGAATTTCTTTATATTCAGAAGCTGGGAGTTCTACTATTATTATCTGAATCTGATATTCTATTAGCACGATTCTATGTTCGACCTCTATACATTGATTGTATTCGTAAGGAGCAGCAAGTGATGATTATTTTTTGAAGTTGAGGCAACATATTGAAAATGGAGAGATATCTGATTTTCATATTAGAGAAGATGGAATTCTATTATTCAGAAACAAATTATGCATTTTTGATATCAATGATTTGAAGCAGGAATCGTTAGAAGAGTCACATGGATCTGCTTATACGATGCATTCTAGTAGTACGAAACTGTATCGGAATCTGCGGAAAAATTTTTGATGGAAAGGCATGAAAAAGGAAGTAGCTGAATTTGTTTCAAAATGTGTTACTTGTCAACGAGTTAAAGTGGAACATCAGATACCAACAGGATTGTTGCAAAGTTTGCTAATTCTGGAATGGAAATTGGAGCACGTGACTATGGATTTATTTGTGGGGTTGCCATGTTCTAGATCTGGGTATGATTCTATATGGGTTATTATTGATCGATTGACCAAATCATCTTATTTCTTGGCAATGAAGACCACGTATAATGTGGATAGATATGCTCGAATTTATATTGATCAGATTATACGGTTGCATGGTGTACCAGTTTCTATTGTCAGTGATCAGGACTGAAGAAGCTACTTGGGAGGGGGGAGATACCATGAAAGCTCAATATCCACTTCATTTTGGTACAGGTATTCTAAATTTCGAGGATGAAATTTTCTAAGTGTGGGAGAGTTGTATGACCCGGCTTAAAAAATATGTCATTTATTTTAAATAAATGCTTGTTAATCATTTTATTATGCAAAGTGTAAAAGCGGTAGCAATAAAATTTGTTAGTATGTTAAAAATAAGCCATTAGTGAATTTTTGGATTTGTTAAGGAGTTGTTCAAGAAATAGTTAGTTGGATGTAGGTGTTGGGAGTTAGATTATTTTTGAGTTTGAAAGAAAAAAAACAAGTCTCTGGAGTTTGGCCCAGACTTGTGCATTTGCTGGGAGGGGAACCGGTTGCCCAGTGGCAGGGAACCGGTTGCGCATGTTGGGATTTCTGAGGGTAATTTAGACAATTCATTGAGCGGTGAAATTTGTCTTATGTTTTAATGTTTTCGGAAGGTCGTATACTCATCACCGTTTCATTATTTTCCTTTGTATTCATTCATCTTCTGCCGAGAAAGAAAAACGTTGAGAGAGGGAGGGAAAAAGGGGGTTTCGATTTTGAAAAGAAATTGAAGAAATCAAGGCTGTAGAAAAGCAATTAACTGGCAAGAACATCGAATTACTTTGTGTTTTGATCTTAATTTAAAGTGAGTTTGTGAGTTCTTCTCAGATTTGGGATTTTTTACTAAGGTTCCTCACAAATTCGGTTTTGTATGGGTTTTGGTTAAAACAAGTACATATTTTTGTATTTCTAGGGTTCTGAATGAAAGAATATTAGATTCAGTAGTTGATTTTCTAGTATTTGGTTGTGTGAAGAACTTCGTTACGAGATTTTTGAAGTTTTTGCAAAGATTGATAAGTGGGTTTGTGATTTTGATATGTTTTTGTTAAATTGAAAGCATATTTTGTGTTTCTAAAGCTTTAGAGGATAAATTGTTAGATATTCAGTATTAGTTTGTGGTAATATTGGCTGTTGGAAACCTATGATGTGATTTTGGAAACAAAACGATGGATGAACAATGAAAAAATAGTGTTCTGCAATTTTCGTACAGCAGGAGGGAAACCGGTTCTGCATTGTTGGGTAACCGATTACGGTTCTTGTGGCACAACCGGTAGCGTGTATAGGGTAACCGGTTGCCGGTTCAGGGCATTTTTCGGGCAGTTTGTTTGGAACATTAAAATTAAGGTTTATATGTATTAGAAAATTCATATTATGTGAAGAAAATGGAAAAATGTATTATACGCCGATTAATGCAATTTATCCATTTCTTTATTGTATTTTATTACTGTTCAAGCATTATTTTAAATCAGATATTAATGATTTAGCTTGGACAGGTGACGAGGCAAGTGGAATTGATCCCCAAATGAAGCAGGGGTAATCCATAGGCGATCATACTGATCACTGTGAGTATGTTAGTATACATTGTATTTTAATTCAAAGTTATAAATTATTCATGTAAATGTGGATGTCTGTGGGCGGATGCGCCAAGAGTATCAACTACGGTCGCCCTTAGATATCATATGCATAGTGTTTCTGTCTATATATGTGGTGTGTAATATTTACTGTGATTTATAGTTGATTTATTTCACAATGTATCTCACATATTCCTGTGTTGATCATTATTTGAATGACACATGTGCTTGACGAGTCGATGGTTCTGTCCACTACTGGTTCTCGAGTATGTTGACATAGTGTTGACTTAGATAGACGTGTAGAGACTGGATGTTGTATACTTTTTGGCTGTACTTAGATCGGACCTTTTGGTAGTTGCTTTTGCTTTTACTTAGAAAAGCATGTTGTAATAGAGATATTTAGTTGTTTTTTTCCGATGCAGTTATTTAGTTGTAAAATATAAACTAGATGGCTGGTTGTCTTTCATTTTTATATAATGGAAATCTTTATTTTATGAGCATGTTAAGAATGAATTATAAATTGTTAATCATTTTGAGATTAGAAGGTTAGTAAACCATACTTGTTATGACGCACACCCACTTGATTATAGCCTCATTAGAGTAGTGTATCAGGTCGGGGCGGGACAAAGAGTAAGTTAAAGTTTGTTTGAAGTAATAGAAGATTATGATAGAATGTACCTTGAATGAGCTAGCGCAAATGGAGGCATACAAGTCCCCGATATCCCATTTTCCTTCCTCGACCATGTCTTTGAGAAAAAAATAGCTTGCGCTAGGCCCAATGTAGTTGGTAGCTCTATGACCTGGTCGGTCTGCCGGACAAGTGCCTCACCACCCTTATTTAGTGTGAGAACCCAAAGAATTGCCTCATCTGGAGACTTCTCTTTGTCTCCTAATCCTTCTCTTCTTGACAAGTGGGGATTCATCTTCAGAGTGAGGAGGGTCTCCTTATCAAGAGAGATGATGGTCATTAGAGGTAGTGCAGGAATGGGCTCAGTGGGGAAAGGGAGAGGGGCAGTGAGTTGGGCTGATGTGGTTTTGGTAGAGGTGGTGGTTGATTTGGTAGTGGGTTTGGCCACAGTGGTTGGTGGGATGCTGGTGTTAGTGACAACAGCAGCTGCCAGTGCGTCAGTTGGCAGCGCATCCGAAGAAGCGGTGATTGTGGGTTTACGACCAGAGAGAGAGTGGATTCTGGTGTCAGAGATTTTCTGAAATAGTCCGTCAAAGTTAAACTGACTAATGTCGTCTTCCCAGTCTTGGAGAATGAGTGTTTGATCTACTAGGACAGCGCGGCTGGAGGTGCCAGTTTCAACAACAAGAGGGACTATGGCAAGGGCTTTGTCATGGTCAGATTTGTTATCGGTGTCTTTGATCAAGGTTCCGACAACTCGGGGATGTCTTCGGGCTTTGGGTTCAGGGTTGATGACCAAAGCAGGTTGTCTCACTCCTCGGTAACCCCGATAGTGCGGCGTATATCCAAGAAGGTTAGAAATAGACCTGTCCAAGGTTTATCCGCCAAAGTTCATGTAGTTCAGTGCTTTTTCTACCTCAGCCTTTTGGTACCCCTTGTGCTTGAGAGATTTCCGGTTGATTTCAGATGATATTGCAGTTGTTACAAGTCAGGTTAGTAAGAATATTGTGGAAAAGTTAGAGGCAAAGGAAAGAAGTAAAAATTGATAAGGGAAGGAACTGACAGGGGGATCCGTCATTGCGAGGTAGGGAGAAATCATGTGGCTCGTCGCCAGAATACTCCCAATTGCCCGTGATAATAAAGTTGTCATCGTCGTTGCCTTTATCAGTATCAGGAGTATTCAGGACTAGTTTCCCCGTTCAGCCCTAAACTTGAAGTACCAAATTCCTGGTTTGGTACAATTGATTGTGTAGTGGTACAAGATCTCGTGGATGGTCATTTTTTAGCCAATAATGAGATTTAGGACAGAACCCCCGATCACAATGTGCACCATATTGGTGGACATTTTCATAGGGATCAATCCCAGATAATTGCAAAAGTGGCAGAAGAGGGGATCGAGAGGGAATCGAATCCCTTCCTAAAAAACGTCTATAACCAAGATTAGGAGTCTGTTGTCATCTGCATCCTTCCACTTGTAGTTAAGTGGTGCAAGTTCGACACTCACATCCTCCAGAATATTGAAGTACTCGCGAAACTATGTCATCTAATGGGGGCGTTAACCCTAACTCTAAAGATACTTATGTTTTGAGAGTGGTTCTAAGTGTAGAAGAAGAAGCAGAAGAAAGAGAAGAAGTGCAAAGAGAGTAGAAGTCTGAAGTTACTTACTAGAGGTTTGAAGGCGAGGGAGGCAGAGAGAGTTTCAGTCTGGGAGAAGATGTCTAAGTTTAAAGAGAATGTGTTATGTGGAAGAATGTTCGAGAAGTTAATATGTGTTTGATACGGCGTGATAAAGGCGAGACAATTGAATATTTTGAGTTGTTCGAGAATTGTGCCTTGATTCACGTGAATCCAGTATTAATCGCAGTATTTGGGTCCCACCACATTTAATGAGGTAATGATGATTGTTGGTTAAAAGTAATTCATGGTTGCGGATTGGTGGTTATCTGCAACGACGTCGTTTACTGGCAGTCTGGTTATCTTTACATGCTCCTGCAGTGCAGCTGAAGTAGTCAAAGTTGGGTGCAATTGTGGTGGGATAAATCTAGATTAGCCACGTGATAATGTGGATTCAGGTTTTCCACGTGGTTATTCAGTACGGCAGCAACATTAGGTATGTGTCGCACTCAGTATAATAAATGTCTGTGTGTGGCATTATGGGATAAGGTTAGTCCGACAGGATTGACATTCGAGCAGTGTGGCACATGGACATCTCGGATGCACAGTTCGGATCTCCTAGATCTAGCTGGTAGTACGTTCATAGAGAGTCCGTGCTGAGGATAAGTTTTAGCCTTGTATGGTTAAACATCCAGGCAACATTGGCACTCTATTTAGGGACATACATGTTGGATCAAGTAGGATTTAGTTGGATGTGTACTCTATGTTCAGTACTTGGACTAGGTCTTAATTGATAAAGCCCACAGTGGGCCCAATAGCTATGTTACACTTACGATTAGGTCAGGTCCAGTGAGGCAGGACATCCTGGTAGTACGGCGTAGGTGTTAGGGGACTACGGTCAGGATCACGACAAGAACTAGTTAGCTATGTGTAAAGTTGGCACCTCAGCTGTAGATAAGACTAGGTCTAGTACGGCAAGCATCTGCAGTGCGGAAATATGTTCAGCTCGGCAATAACATAGGCGGAACGTACAAAAATTAGTTGATGAGTAAGAAGTTAGTCAATGCACGTTCTAACTGTTATTAGGCCGATTAAGTCCAGTAGAGGTGCAAGAAAAAGTCAAATAACAGAAGATAATCAGTCAGATGGATTGATCAGGCGGGAGATGAGAAGTCTCATGTCTATATTCATCCCTCCTTCTTGATGAGAAATCAAGAAGAAAGAACATTGCATTAATCACAGAGAGAGATGAGTATAAAAGAAGAAGATTACACCCATTGAAGAGATCAGCTCATTTCTGGTAACGAAACTCTGTCCAATTTATCTCTCAAACTATGTGTACTCTCTTCGATTAAGGATTAAGTTTTTTTTTTCTGAGACTAACTTAATCATCGGAAGATTTTCTAAGCCACAGTGGTGGGGTCTTCTAATCATTATTTGTGTTTGAAAAAATATACAAAGAGGAGATTAAGCAGGAACATACAGAAAGAATGAAAAAAGCATTTGCATAAGAGTTCACAAAAATTAAAGATCAAAATAGTATCCTTGCCGGTAAAAAATTATTCACGCACAGTTAGAATTATTTTATCCTTAATTTTCTACCAAGATGATTTGTTGTTCAATAAAATTTACAAAAGAAATCATAGCAAAATTCCTGTCACG
This sequence comes from Monotropa hypopitys, assembly GCA_002855965.1. NCBI lineage: Eukaryota > Viridiplantae > Streptophyta > Magnoliopsida > Ericales > Ericaceae > Monotropa > Monotropa hypopitys. The sequence continues at coordinate 11,202 of NMUG010009354.1, forward strand.
CCACCTACTGTAAACTAAATAAATAAAATAGTAATAATTGTACTAATTTAAAGATCAAGTTTCTCCGCGGTTCAATTTTAAACAGCAAATGCAGTGTTTTGCATCTCA
>NMUG010009355.1:0-11308 GCA_002855965.1 Monotropa hypopitys
AAAACAGGTTCTCTCTCTAGCCCAAGCTCTGCAAGTTTTGCTTCTCTCTCTAGAAATACATTTCTGACTTTGCCATCGGAGGGTCCACCGGCGACGCCGCCGGTAGCCTAACGATTTGCTCACTGTGCAGCTAGGTCCAGGCCAGTCAGTTCAGCCGCTCACCGCCGGAATCCACCGTAGAAAAGGCTTACCCCCCAACAATTAAGGTAGTTCCATTGAGATCCTTTATTTCGATATCTTTAGAAAGGTGAGGTTGACATAAGCAATTTTAAAAGAACCTAGGATTTCTTTGATTGGATTTAGTGCAAAGCCAGTCTGGCCTCTTGGATTAGTGATTCTGCTAGCTGGTGTAAGGCCCCGACCTAAGAAATAATACCCAAAATATTTTTATTTAAAATATGATTTTTGAAATTTTTGGAGATTTTCAAAATTTATTTAGGTTATTTTTGTCCTTTAAACAAAATTTGAGATCTTAATTGAAGTAAACAAACCTGCCCAGGGACCTAAATGATGAAATCAAAATAATTGGAACATTCTCGCAAATTTTCCAAACTCAGCAGGGGCAACCGTAAATAGGTCCGACACCTCAGCCGACCAATTGACGGCCTACAACAAAAGCTGCATAAAGCAGCCGCAAAAGCCTGTAGAAAATCTAACTTGGAAGCAACTTTTGGCAGACTACAGGCGGATGTGTCAGGCGGCTGGTCAGGCAGCTTGATGCTCATTGGCTAGAAAGATCGGCTGCTCGGGTAGTCCATGCAGGCAATTAATAATGCATTTAATAGAGCCAACTACCCCCATAGGCTTATATAAGGAGACCCTTAGGGCATTCATTTGATCAACTCCAGAGCATTCATAACTCTCCCAAATCCTTTTTCCCGTCCGAAATCCTTTTATGATCAACCTCCATTCAATCTAGGATTGCTCAGCAATTGTTTCCCGAGCAATCCCATTTCAAAGATCAGCTCGGCTAATCCTTCGGTTAGCCTCTCAGTGTTCGGCACCATTGTTTGGAGCAATCAGTCTCTTTCCTTTCCGGCAAGCATCCCTCCGGATCACCAGAGCTCATTTGTTGTCAAATAGTCATATTTATGGCATTTCGGCACTTCAGACAGGAGGTAATTTTCTCTTATATAAATTAATCACACTTACCTACTGTCCGACAGACCTCTTTAAAGGTCTGGATACCCAAAAATCAGCTCAATAAGCATTACATCTACTTGGGAGACCTCCTTAAAGGTCAAGCCGTACTTAAAACTGGTTCAACACATTTATTTTTGCTCAGCATACCTCTCCGAGGCCTTGCTGTGCTGCCATAGTACATAGAGCTACTTCTCTGTGTGGCACCCTTGTTTTAGCTCGGTAGAGTCATTGTTCGACTCAGATGCATTGCCACACAGTCGCAAACATCTAACCAACGGAAAATCACTGGTTGAATTAAATAAAAATCAGCTCAGCTAGATCTTTCAATTTGGAAAGCTTGTGCTCGGCAAAGAACAACCCATTCTTTGGTATTTCGAACATCGGTTTGATCAAACACTTAGTACAAAGTACTTATATCCACATTGCGACGAATTTCGACCAATTAGGTCTCTGGAATACTTGGTTCCCGCACTCCTCTCACATTCAACCATTTTTGACCGACGACCAAGAAATATCTTAATATACATATTTTATTTCTGATATTCCCATTCAGTACTATAAAAACACTAGACAGTGTCTAACAGCCTTCTGCTCAGCAAAGTGTCCAGTCGGCCAAACCTTGCTTATTTTAGCTCGACAGAGTTTGTGCTCGACAAAGAATGATCTGTTCTTTGACCACTCTCTGCTTGGGTAAGCATCAATTTGAGCAAGCACTTGGCCTAAAATAATAATATCCATGTTTCGACCATTTTCGACCAACCAGAGATCTGGAAAACACTATTCACGCACTCCTATTATGATCGGCCTTAAAGCGACCATAGCACTATTTAAACATTCTGTTCAGCTCGGTAGTAAGCCTAGAATGGCCGACAACATTAAAATGAAAAGAGAAATAAAATGATAAAAGTTGTATTATGGAAGATTTGAGGCTAAATTAATTGGAAGTGGAAAGATTAAAAGCAAAAGGAAATTCCAACACAATAAAGTGAGTCTCTATATGCTTTGAATACTCATAATTTCTTTAAAGGCATGCTTAGATTTTGTTGAAAGCATAGTTACATGCTAGTGAGCATCAAATGATATTATGTTTACCCTTGATAAAAATAAAATAGCATACATAGTTATTTTATTACCATGGATTCACAAAACAGAAAATATTTTATGATGAACGATATGAGACGTGACACAGTTGCTTGTGCCGAGGGTAGGATCTGAAATTGGTAGGATGGGGGTAATAAGGATGGGGTCATAGCCAGATGACAAATGGATGATATTATGCCAACATTATATATTTCTTGGGGTCACTCCCTAAAGACACTGGTACTGTGAAGAGCAAAAATTGAATTCATGTCAGAATATCCAAACAAATAAGTTATGCACCGTAGGACTTGAAGTGAAGGCCATAGGCTTGATTTGACTATGATTTGAGGTCGATGAGCCACGATTACAATCACAAACTAATGATCCACATGACTATTATGTTTAGAAAATAGATTTGATCACTGATATTGTTGATCCGTAAAAACTAGTAATCTCTGCATATTTTGATTCACTCTAGCTTTATGCTTATGTTTTTTTATAAAACTTTTTTTAGGATTTGAGAAGGACTAGCTTGGAGGCATAGAAGATAGTTCATTTATTGTACTTTCAATTTCATATCCCGTTGTATCTTGTAAAGAAAAACTAACGACAATGAGAACTTCATGCACATTGTTGATACCCAATTTTGACTCAACGCTCAAAACTCAGAGATCAGAAAAACAGTCTTCCGACAGATCAGAATACACTTCTGGAATGTTCGGACTTCTCATGAGCAGTACCAACGTCATCCAGAGATAATACGCCAATCAACAAACATCGGTAAATTGTTAAGGAACATTACCTAAAATCAGAATTTCAAGCCGAAGCACAATTCAGAACAAAACAGTAATTGGACGGTTGACAAACCTCCTCCTTGCATGCATTACACTCTGGAATAAACAGAATCCCACACGAGCAACCAAAATTTTACACGTGTCATAAGCAGACCAAACATATGGAGGTTGATTCTTTCTTTCCTTCTTTGGAAAATGTTTAAGAACCAAATTACAAGAGAAAATTTTTAATGTGAATAGATTTTGCATTCTATTTTATTTCTACCATATATACCTTTTTGTTTACAATATAAATTTTTGATTGTAATTGTAGGTATGAAAAATGAGAGGCTAAAATTGCTATTCATGTTGTAAAGTGAATTGACTTCGATAGTGAGAAGTTTTCATTTTTTAGATGATGTTATGCCAACATTATATATTTCTTGGGGTCACTCCCTAAAGACACTGGTACTGTGAAGAGCAAAAATTGAATTCATGTCGAAATATCCAAACAAATAAGTTATGCACCGTAGGACTTGAAGTAAAGGCCATAGGCTTGATTTGACTATGATTTGAGGTCGATGAGCCACGATTACAATCACAAACTAATGATCCACATGACTATTATGTTTAAAAAACGGATTTGATCACTAATATTGTTGATCCGTGGAAACTAGTAATCTTTGTATATTTTGATTCACTCTAGCTTTATGCTTATGCATTTTTATAAAACCTTTTTCAGGACTTGAGGAAGACTAGCTTGGAGGCATAGAAGATAGTTCATTTATTATACTTTTTAGTTTCATATCCAGTTATATCTTGTGAAGAAAAACTAATGACAATGAAAACATCATGCACATCTCTGGGTACTTGCTCAAGTGCTTCCACATTTATTTTATATTTTGTGATGGAATCGCTTGACTCGTTACTTTAGGCCTTTGCAAGCTTGCTCGTTGGCTAGTCATGACCCTTGTTGGATCGGGTCATAACAGAAGTGGTATCAGAGCTTGAGCTATCAGATTCCGAGCCAAACCCAGAGCTAGGAGCAAGGCATGCACTAGTGGCATATAGAAAATGAATGAACCTATCCTTGGAGATGAATAATTTAAATTTGGAGACGTATGTGATGCATGCTAATATAAGTATATATATTATAAATCTTGTAGCTATGTCTAGCAACGAATCAAGCGACGACAGATACTCGAGCGACGACTCCTACGGCCACCATGAGGTGGGACTCTACGAGGCCATACCTCTAGAGAAAGAGGTCCTACAAGAACAACTTCGTACCAATGCATCCGACATAGCAATTGACACCATAGATCACCTTGCACCCCAAGGAATGAATCAAAGAGAGCCCAAAATTCGCACAATGATTGACGATCATCTAAGACTTAGAGAATAAGCATGCGTAGTAGTAAGAAGATCATTCCGACAATGGGAGTTCAAGGATATCATAAACATAATGATGAACCCCTCTAATAACAATGAAGGACCACTCAACAACGAGGGCGATGGATATTAGGAGCAGGAACACGAAGAAGACCCTCAGGATGAGGACATGGCTAAAAAGACCCCATAGGGGAAGAAGATCTCGATTGGGACCTTCAACTTGGAGATGGACTTCTCGATGAACCACTCAACTTTGACGAAGATTTCTACGTAGACGATGAGGAATATTTGGTTGTGGTTCGTTAGTAATGGATTTATCCTTAGTACGAGTGGCCTAGTGACTCCGACGAGGAATATATATCCTAACTATTCCCTATGTCATATCCATCATATTTTGTAGTGTGCATCCCGAGCACACTTAGTTTGAGATTATGACTTATCTGCTTTGTATCGCTCTAGCCATTATGAAATGTTCTACTATTTTCTGTATTTCTAACTATAAGATCTCATATGAGCATAATGGTTAACACATGAGCAAACGATCAAGGAAATGGTCAAGATCACGATGAAATAAGCCAACTCTGACAGGTGGTAAGAATGCTGGTTGGCACGGTCCCAAGCCTAGCAGGAGACCATCAATCAATATCAAAACCAAGGACCAACAGTTGAGCCATCGTTGGTCATCAACAAAGACAAAGTCATAGACCCCTCACAGCAAGTGGCAAATGTAGCAGCAGTTAAAGAGTTCTTGAAGCTGAAGCCTATGACGTTCAAGGCAGGCATAGATTAGGTCAAATCTAGTGAATGGATTGCAGAGCTAGAGAAGAGTTTTTGACTTCTACGCTATTCGAATCAGCAAAGGGTTGAGATTGGATTCTACTGACTGAAGCCAACCGATGGTGGAATCTAAAAAGTACTTCGGAGCCCGAAATAAGCTGGAGAAGATTCTTGGAGGTCTTCAAAAAAACTTTTATACCCCGCGCAATGCTGAGCACCAAACATATAGAGTTCGAGAATCTGAAGCAAGGCGGAGCCATGACAGTAACAGAATATGAAACAGAGTTCACCAACCTGGCAGAGTACACACCATACTTGGTGGCAACTAATTAAATGAAGACTCGACAATTCAAATATGGGCTTAGGCACGAGATTCGGCGAGTTGTCCATCCCCTCCAACTATCAACATATACAGAGGTGCTTGATAGAGTGATTTTGGTAGAACAAGACGTGGATGAAACTCGACGCTACCAAGAAAGGAAGAGGCAAAATCAAAATCAAGATCGGGGAATAACGAGTCACCCCACGAAGATAAATTTCGGAAATCTTCAAAGGAGGAATGAAGGCCAAAGAAGACCAATATCACCATGCTTGGCTTACGAAAAGCTACACCATGGAGAATGTTGTTAGAACACCTAATTTGGCTGCAACCATGGTGGACACTACAAGCGAGAATGCCCAAACCTGTAGACTGGAGCAAATGTTGTATCTGTTGTAGCCCTCAGAAATAATGTCAACAACCAGGGAAAATGCAACAACATCCAGAGGCAGGGAAAAGCTTTTGCATTTGTCCTAGGAGACCCCCAAAACGACAAAGGAGTCGTAGCAGGTAGAATCCTTGTCTGCAATGTCCCCACTTATGCCTGGTTTGATTATGGATCCACACATTCATTTATTTCTAAATCTCATGCGGAGAAAATTCCTAAGAATCCTAAACCCTTGGGATACGATCTATTTGTGACCCAGCCTATGAGCAAAGGTGCCTTATGCTCCACGAATCTTTAAGAATTGTAAAACATACATGAATGAAGCCATGTCATCAATAGACCTGATTCCACTGAATATGGCACACTTCGATGTCATTATTATTATAGATTGGTTGTCCAAGTCTAATGCCAAGATTGACTGCGTTGGAAAGTCTATCAACTTTGTTGAATCAAAAGGTGGGGAGTCTGAACTTAAAGGAGAGAGAGTTGTCTCACCCCTTGTTTTGTATCCATTGCAAAAGCCCGACAACTCTTGTAGAAGGGATGTCAGGGTTACCTCTGTAGCATCACATCGATCATATCCAAAAGCATTTCGAAAGACGATATCCATATAGTATGCGACTATCCTGAAGTATTCCCAGAAGAACTACCAGGAACGCATATTGATCGAGAGATAGAATTCTCTATCGACCTCATGTCAGGAATGCAACCAATTTTCAAAACCCCTTATTGCATGGCATCATCAGAATTGAAGGAATTGAAGGCACAGTTACAAGAATTGATCGAAAATTACTTCATCCGACCTAGTTCATTGCCATGGGGAGCCCCAGTGCTATTCGTCAAGAAGAAGGATAGAACCATGGGGCTATGCATCGACTACCGAGAATTAAATAAAATCACTATAAAAAACAAATACACATTGCCTCGAATCGATGATCTATTTGACTAACTGGCCACACTTAAATTGTCCACGCAAGATTTGAACCAAGAGGCCATGGTTATGTAACTAAACCATACTTGTCTGTGCTCTTGCATATGCATGCAATAGTTTACATACATTAGAGCTGAAGAAAGAGCCATGTTATAGACAGATTTTTTACACAGTGTGTGTAGCATTTTTGGCTGAAGAATGCTCCGTTGTCTCTTCTGAATTCGGGGACCCTAGCAGCCACCCCGTGAGGGGCCTGTGTGGACCTCGCGTGAATTTTTATTCCGGGGTTTTGTTTAAAATATTATTTTATGCTATACTGTAAAAAATCAGCTCAATCAGATAATGTATAAAATTTCCTTAATCATTTAAATTTTCATCCTGTAAAAATATTTACCAATTTAGATGTGGCAGATCAATCAAGAATCTAACAATTAATATATCAAAATGGGCTGAATCAGCTGGAATGACAAAGTTTAACCTTGAGTGACTGCTTGATGCTATTCCAAACGCTGAATCCTTTACTTTGGGCCCTGGGGCTTGGTTGGAACAAGGCACTTGCTTTCACACTGGAGGCCCAGAAGTTAGTGTTGGGATGAAAGAAATTACTGCTCATTTGTTTGTGAAAGATATTGAGACTATACTGTCACTCATTTCCTTTGTGCTGGAGAGATGCCCCAAGTTGACATATGTGGCATTGCTCATCCTCCCTGGAGTTTAGTCCTCTATAGCCCAGCGATTTCATGTCGAGGTGTATGGCCCGTTCTGCAAGGGTGAGATGGATGTGGGGATTCTGGAAAGAAGGAATGAAAGATGTCTGGGTTTCTGATGGCATTTAGCCTACTCGTGTAACGATTTGTATATGGGGAATAAGATGCTTTTTTACTTATACTCTTGGAGGTTAGAACAAAGTACATGAACCAAATGGGTATGGGTAGAGACAATGTATACTATGCTGGCTTTTGGATTAATATTGTGGTAGCCGGACCTTACCGATCTTGGGCCGGACCCCCACCATCCGGATCACCACAGCAATCCGGATGCAATCCATGTCTCACGGAGCATCCAAGGCCGTCGGTCTCACGGACCTCCGGACATACACTGCAGTTGGAGAGCAGGACCGGCGGTTCATCACGTGCTCTTCGACATCCAAAGCAGTCTCACCGGACACCCGAAGGAGCCAGGCCGGGCCGGCCATGCGGTCTTCTTCAACCTTCGGTATACTCGTCCGGACGTCAAGGAAGCTCAGCGTCTCCACTCCCCACTGGGAGATGGAACAACATCTACCGACGGACGGTCTTATGCCGGAGGGGTCCACCATCGGCAGTAGCAGGGAACAATGACTTCCGACAGGTGGCAACTAGGTCGGCCGTACAACTGCTTACGTGGCTCGGGTCGGTTCAGTGGCCCATCAACACGATAGAGCTGACGTCAGCACTCGGCTCCCTGCCCGTGTGCATCACACGCCCCGCATCTTTGACATCAAGCCAGCATTCCCCTATAAATATCCCATCAAAACACTGTTCACGGGATCCCCGATCTCTTTCTGTTGCTGACTTAGCCATCGGAGACCCCTCTCGGTCACTGCCGACCGGTGGGCACTCACCTTTGTGATTGCAGGAGCCAAGCAGGTGATCCCTCTTCTCTTATAGGTAACCGAGCACTCAGCCGAAGCACTCACTCCCAGTCGTCCGGCCATCATCCGAAGGATCTCAGGTTCCCTCCGTACAATCAGTCACCACAATTGGCGACTCCGCTAGGGAAGATCGTTCCCAGACTCAGGTGACCGACAGTCTAGCCCTTCGCTGAACTTCTCCTTCTCCGTCAATGGCCATCGACGACTCTCGTGACCATCATCACCGCCGATTTCCTGCCATTCCCCCTCCGCCTACCTCTGTTGCCGGAGATCCTCCCCTCACCCTGCTGGGATCTACCTCTCAGCTGCCCGATGAGCAGATCCGCCAGAAAGATCTTGAGATAGCTTTCCTCAAGGATCAGTTAGCAAGGTTAGCCGGAGGTCCAACCCCCTGTCCACCTATGCCGTCCGAAACTCTTCAAGACGACTCAGAGCACACTATCAGGAGGTCGGATCTGGATCGTCCGGGAAGGCTAAACGATCACGGACGCACGGATAGAGGAAAGGCGATCCGCCGATCCCCTATTCGTAAGCGCCAGTCGGGAGGCCGTCCTACCCGAACGCCCAGGTATCAACCTTGTATCAGCGCTGCCTCCAGCTCTCGCTCCGGAAGGTCTCGCGAGACCCATCGCTTGGAGGAAGATGACTTGGCCCCCGTCAGGGCCGCTCCGTCGGACACTCTGCCCATGGAGACTTCAGAAGCAAGCCATAGGCGCCGCCGACGAAGGGACAACCAGCGCTCCAGTCGACATCACGAAGCAGGTGACTTCTCTGGCCGGAAGAGAAGGAACCCCAGAATTTACGACTCCCCTCCTCCAGCCGGAGACCTCAGGGACCGCATCAACCACCGTAGATAGATGACGGCAAGCCCTAAGAAGAGGGCCGAACAATAGAAGACGTCCGTAGATGCCAGGCTCCAGCAGCTCAGTTTATCTCCATTCATTCCGGAGATTGAACTGGCAACACTTCCGGCAGGTTTCAACCTGCCCAAGTTCACAAGGTACGACCCTAAGACGGACGCCTACACTCATCTCATTCACTACCGCCAGACCATCTCCCTCTACACTACCGATGACTCGATTATGTGCAAGGTGTTCCCTACCAGCCTTGACACTCTAGGTTCCCTCTGGTTCAACAAGCTCCCTCCACGTAGCATCTCATGCTACCGGGACCTTGAACGAGCCTTCATGACTAGGTTCGTAACCAGTAGCCGACAATCTAAGCAAATTGACGTTCTCATCAGCCTTAAGAAGTGTCCGGATGAAAGCCTCCGTCAGTACTCAGAAAGGTATTGGGAACTTTTCAATGATATCCAGGGTTGTGACCAGACAGTGGCTGCTTCTTCCTTCAAAAATGCTCTGGACAGCAGTAGCCGGATCTTCGCCGACCTCACACTCCACCCTTCAGAGGACATGGATGACCTCATGCTCTGGGTGGAGAAATTCTGTCAGTTGGAAGATCTCATGGCCGAGCGAGCCACGCAGCAACCGGATCATCTCCCTTCGGCCCCACAAACATTCGGTGGCCAAAGGCATGTAAACATCATCAAAAAGGGAAAGAAAGGTGGTCCGAAGGCTCCTAAGCTCCACGAGCTCACCGCAGAAATGACAGTCTTCACCGAGCCCATTTACGCCGTGCTAAAGTATATTGAGAACTAGCCTTTCTTTGCTTGGCCGGACCACAAGCTTGGGACGGGCGGCCAAACAAAAGACAAACGGATCCGCTGCACCTATCATAAGGAGCAAGGACATTTTACGACCGGGTGCAAACCCTTCAAGTCGTACTTAGAGCTCCTGGTACAGCAAGGACATCTGGCACACTAGATTGATCAGCAGAAGACATTGGAGCTTGCCCAGAGGTCCGGACATCTCATGCAACCGGAGGAGGATGTACCGACGATCAATGTCATATATGGACCGCTCAACAAGAAAGCTGTCGCCCGTCTCAGAGAAGAAATCGACCAGGCCTCCGTCCCGAAGCAAGTGCTCACGGTCGGTTCCGGTCTCAAGCGGAAGCAGCCTTCCGACTGTTCAGGATGGTCCATAACCTTCACAGAGAAGGATCTCGACCGAGTCCGACTCCCTCACAACGACGCACTGGTCGTCACTCTACGCGTCGGACCGGCCAACGTCCGACGCATTCTCATCGACCGAGGGAGCTCCGCAGAGGTAATGTATTTTTCTATGTTTTAAGCACTTAAGCTTTCCTCTGATGCTTTGCAGCCAGCCGACGTCCCCCTGGTCGGATTCAACGGAGCACCCGTCTGGCCCCTCGGCAAAATCAATCTCCCAGTCCGGGCAGGATCCAAGACGGTTGACATGGAGTTCATCGTTGTGGACGTTCCTAGTCCTTACAACGCCATTCTTGGCCGGACCTGGATTCACTCTATGCAGGCAATCGCATCAACCTTCCACCAAGTCGTCCGGTTCATTGGAACCTCCGGACGGCAGGAAGATATCTGTGGAGACCAGGCTGCTTCAAAGCAGTGCTACATCGCAGCCGTCCGGTAGAACAAACAGATGAAGTAGGTTCAGTGGGTAGAAGTCTCGGACACTCCAGTTCTTGAAGACGTAGGAGCTCCAGTAGCTGAAAAGGCCATTGAAGAGCTTATCACAGTGCCAATCAACGAGGATGGCAGCCGGGCATTCCTTATTGGCTCCTCTCTCTCTCCCACGGACCAAGAAAGATACATAAAGTTTCTGAAGGACAATATTGAGGTCTTCGCCTGGACTCCATATGAGATGCCCGGAGTGGACCCGTCGTTCATCTGTCATCAGTTGAACGTAGATCTCTCTCGGCATCCCGTCGTCCAAAGACCCCGACGCTCCTCTCCGGCACATACACAGGCGGTCATTAACGGGGTGGACCGACT
>NMUG010009356.1:0-11308 GCA_002855965.1 Monotropa hypopitys
AAAATTTCATAAATCGAATTTAGAATTCTTAAATTCTATTCCATAGATTTTGATTGATTTTAATCTCAAAATCTTCTCTTGGTTGATGATTTGGTTGATTCTAGAATGTTGTAGAGAATGCAATTGTGAATCCAACGCAATTTGAATCGTTCAAATCGGAGTTCGGACGAAGATTTGGCGTCTAAAATTCTTCCAAGTAGTTTCGGGCCAGAAGCACCCGAAACCGATTTCAGGGGTGTCCGTAACCGGTTCCTGAGTGCACTAGGCACCAAGGAAGGGAAGTACCAGAGGAACCCGCAACCGGTTCCCTTGCAGGCCGCAACCGGTTCCAAGAACCGTTGCCCCTTCAACCGATTCCTGGATTGGCCGTAACCGGTTCCCGCATAAGCCTGTGGTAGCACTAACCCCTTCTCCCAACCGGTTCCCGCAAGGGAAACCACAATGGTTCTGGGAAGTGACACCCATAACCGATTCCCACAGACCCCGGTGTGTCGGGGGAGAAATTTTCAAAAAGTTTAGCGGGGGTGTTTTGGTCATTTTCCATGTATTTTTAAACATCCTATATGTGTGTATCAATTCTAAAAACACCCCAGAACATTTCCTTACACTCTCTACCTCTCATTCATTTCTTCCTCAAACTATCTCTCCCTTCTCTCTAGAACTCTAGCAATTTGGCTAGGAATTGAAAAAAACCCCAAGACTTAACGTCATAAGGCTCGTCAAGCTCTTCCCGGTGACATGATTGGCATGTGGCGTTGTTGAGGACCCCTCACCTAGGGTTGTGAACATCTTCCTCTCTAAGGTAGAGTTATTTAATCTCTACATACATATGTATGTATCTCTCCCCCCTCTCTCTTTAATTTCCGTAAAATCTACATTGATGCAAGTGTGTAGCTCTCCGGGTTTTGGTTGAGTCTCCAATCGAATCTAGGAGTCATTGTGTTGGTTGTATGGACTCTTTATTGCGTCAATTTGATATTCCCATAAATAGATTTGAAAACCCCAAATTTTGAAAATTTTCCCAATTTGACTTGTTTTTGGAAAATTTGGGAATTTGGGAATTTGAGAAGGGATTGTTAAATTGATGCTCGGAATGGTAAATTGGTACCTTAAAACTTTTGAAAAACTTTGATTTTGGCTATTGGGTCTAACTCAAAAAAATTGGGAAAACATGGACTTGGAAATCAATCAATTGGATTGTATCGAATTTTGATCATTGAGTTGGCTATCTTATATGAGATTTTGATTCCCGGGATTTTGATCCCTGAATGTTCTAAATTCACGACATTGTGCAATGGGAGTTTGACTGGGCCCTCCCGTCAAGTCGGGTAATACGAGAAATCACACGGTTAGTTTAGCTGACGGGCTACTAGCGTAAAATTAGCCGAAACTCTAAAATCATTAAATGTGATGAACCTTATTTTGATAAGGAAGATGGGAAATGATTTTGGGAAAATCTTTATTTTGATAAGGTGATGGATTTGACATGGACACTTGGTTCATTGGAAAATATTTTGGAAACACTTGATATTGGAACTTGAAGGATTTGTAAATAACTCTTAACTTGATAGCTCTTTCAAAACCTTTGGGGTCCTCTATGCATGCATCACATATTTACATCTATACATTGGAACGCACACACGGCTATCATATATATCTTCTGTTTAGGTTTCTCTACTAGGCATATGCATAACCCTCTATTTTTAGGAAAAGAATCATTAGCGTATCTTGGAGTGAGTTTCCAAGATTGCTTGAAGACTTTTGGAGCATCCTCCTTGTATTTCATTTCTCACCTTTTATTTCTGCACTTTATTTTAAGTTAATGGTGTCCGATTTGTAATAACTAGACTATGGACTTTACTTATGCCTGCCTGTGATTGACATTGTGTGTGTGGACATGTGGATGGTATTGGGATTGTTTGTATTTTCATTTTAGTAGTTTATTTAAGTGCTCTAATATTATCCTTTCAAAAAAGGTTTAAAATTCTGGGGCTGTTACCATTGGTATCAGAGCAAACGTTTCGAAAACTTAAAGACATTAGGGAGACACTTAGTCTCGATGGATGCATCGTTTTGCTTTTGCATTGCATGTCATATGATCATGCTTGTGTGCTTGTGTGTTTGTGTGCATTGTATGAGGACGAAAGAAAAATTTTAAACTAAATGTTTTTATAAAGGTCAACTCTTGGAGTCCTTTCCTATTGTTGGTTGTCTAGGACGTTTGATCCTTAGTGGTTGCACCTGAGTTTTTCCTTCATATTCCATTGTTGTTGGTGTCTATCTTAGTTCCTAGTAGTCGTTCCTATCCTACTTTTAGGATGCCTTTCGCGAATAGACTTCTGTTATCTAAGTCTCCTTTGCTAATATAATTCTTACTCTATCTTGTAGAACTATGTCAAGTCGCCGTGTTGGTAATCGTGGACGTGGACGTAGAGGAGTCCAAATCCCCGATGTAGTTAGTGAGGAGGTAAATGATCAATCGAGAGACCTTACCGACATTGCTCAACCTAAAGGGCTTATCCCCAGAGGATTAGCCAGTACAGGACAACTCATTTGGGATATTGCAACTGTAGTGGTGGAGGCCAGATGAGAGGTTTCTGCGCCTAGAGAACATGATGTTAATCGTGTTTCAGATGCTCTCTATGAGTTTTGTAGAATGGATCCCCTGAGGTTCAGTAGAGAGGGTGATCCCATAGAAGATAACCATTGAATGGCAGAGATCCAGAAGATCTTTGAAATCCTAGAAATTTCAGAGAATAAGGTTCGCATTTTACTTGCCTCGTACCAACTCTCAGGTGAGGCAAATGGATGGTGGACCTCTGTCATGGAATCTAGGAGGGATGCTTTGCGAATACTTGGTGGTGCTAATCCCCAGACAGTTGTTGATTCAATCGGGACTATGTCAGGGACAGATTTTGAGGCCATGTTTGAGGGCCAATACTTTCGAGAGTCCTATTGTGATCATTTGAGGGAGCAATTTGAAAGGCTCAAGCAAGGAACTATGTTCATGACTCAATATGTCGTAAAATTTTAATCATTGTCTAGAATTGCCTAGGATTGGGTAAATTCTGTAGAGAAGAATTGCAAGAGATTCGAGTGAGGTCTTCACTAATCCATCCAACGCCTCATTGTTGGACATAGGATCCGGGTTTTTGCTGACATGGTTGAGTGTGCTCGGCTTATTGAATCTAAGCAAGAGCCAATTAAAGAAGTTAAAGTTTGGGAACCTAAAGGCCAGTCTTCTGGCTCCGGAAGTTTTGGGAAGAAGAGACAGCGTGGGCAATCACGATTCTCTAGAGAGCAGAAGCAACAAGTAAATCCCTGTCAGCAAGGTATTTCTTTCCAAGTTCAGATTGTTTGTCATATGTGTAATAAGCAGGGATATCTTCGCACTGAGTGTCCTCTTATCACATGCTATGAGTGTGGCCAATCTGGTCACGTTTCCAGGACTTGCCCTTCTAAGGGGATTGATCGTAGTGAGGCAGGGTCTGTTCAGCAACTCCGCCAGGGTCAATAGTTCCAATAGCAGCATCACTATCAAATAGCTTCGGTTCACTCTAGCCAGGGATCTATATCTGACAGGAAGGGTCCTTAGGGATCAGGGCAGTCGTCGTGCCAATGCAGTGGAGCAGGGCATGGCCAAATGACATAGGGCAGAGTTTATGCAGTTCCTTCTGTTGCACCACAAACTACACCCTAGCAGCCCGAGGCATCCGTCGTTCGTGGTACCATTCTTATTTATAACTCTTGGGCATCTGTACTTATTGATTCAGATACATCTCATTCATTCTTGCCATACTCATTTGCATCCATATTAGGGCTTGAGCTAGAACTGCTCGATCCACTATTATTAGTGGAATCACCCATCGGAGACCGTATCCCTTTGAATTATTGTTGTCGTTAGTGCGAGATGATAATCGCCGAACGACACTTTACCTTCGACCTTATACTATTGTGTATGTTCGGGTTTGATATGATATTAGGCATGGATTAGTTACTGTTTCCGTCGTCGAGTTCTTATCCAGGCTCTAGAGGGAGATTTCTTCTATTTCTTTGGGGATCGTCGGGACCCCATTGAATCAACCTTATATGACCCTAAGGAGCGTGACTCTATCTATTGTTTGCTTGCCAGATTGGCATTGGATGATGATATATCGGACAATCAGGAATTGCCAGTTGTTGTTTGTGATTTTCCTGATATCCTTCTAGAGGAGTTGTCGGGTCTACCTCCTGAGAGGGACGTTGTCACACTCATGAAATTTTAGAAAATAATTATCGGAAATATGTTTATATAAATAGGGAAAATAAGAGATTGTATTGATTAAAAGTGGCTTTTCATAATAAAATATGAAGGTTTGGGTTTGATAGATGGTAATTTAGCGATTTGGAGTAGTGAGGATCCCCAGTTTTGAGTTGGCATTGTTTCGGGTTGTTCCGGCAATGTGTCGAGGGTCTTCTAGGCCCATTACGACCCCGGAATATTTTGAGAAATAAGAAATGTTCTTTATGAGACTTGTAGAGAATTTGATTGCGAGCGTAACAAAACTTGAATCGTCTAAATCGGAGTTCAGACGAAGAAGTTATGCCCGAAATACCCGGCAACAGTTTTGGTGAAGAAGCTGAGAGTTGCATTACTGGTAACGGGGTTTGGAGCATTACCGGTAATAGGTGTCTTGGCTTAGATCCTGTAAGTTGTGTTACCAATAATGGGTTTTGGTGCGTTACCGGTAATATGTCAGTTTGGGCAGATCCTATGAGTTGCATTACCGGTAACGAGACATGATGTGTTACCGGTAATGGGTCCAGCGGGGCTTTTTGCAGATTTAATTTGGGGGCATTTTAGTCATTCCAGGGGTTATATATATACCCCATATACATGTATTATGGCCCCAAACTTAGTTTGAAGCCTCCCCCTCTCTAACTCCCGCAAGTCTCCCTCTCTTTCTCCCTATCTCTCTCCATTTCTCTTTTCCCCTCCCTTCTCTCATGCTTTTGGACCCTTTCCTAGGGTTTTTGGAAGGAAAGTCCTTTTCTAACATTGATAAGCATCGTGAGGGCTACGCGATGGTGGTCTTGGATCATTGATGTGCGAAGAATCCCTCACCAAGGGATTTTGAGATTCGTTAGCTTTGGTGGGTAACTTCTCTCTTCTCTCTCTCTCTTGTGTGTGTGTGTGTGTGTTTTCCCTTGCATTTACCCTCCTATAAGTTTTCCTAAAACCCCTATTGATATGTAATTTGTATGAGATTGGGTTAGTGTTGAGAGAGTTAGTAGTTTTGGGTTCGTATGAGGTTTAGGAGAGTGTATTCTTGGCCTTCACATTTATGAAGGCCAAGTGCTCGATGGAATGTCGAGGTTAGTTTTAATGGTTGGTTTGAGTCTTGGAATTTGTACTTGAGGTCTTAGGAAGTGTTAATGGACTTGTGGAGTCCTAAGGTGGCCTTGGAATTCAATGATCACTATGTGTTCAACAAAATACCCGTATGGGTTAGAGTATTGATTTGGGAACCTAATGAGTAGTCTTGAGGATAATTGAGGTTCTAGATAACTTCGGTACTACTTGGGTTATATGTGTTCAACTCGTTCCGTGGTTGGGTATTGAAGTGAAATTGGGTTTCGGCATGGTTTGCCTAGTGTGTATTGGTTGGGAAATAATATCCCTTGAGTTGGTTAGAGACTTTGGTAAGAATCATAAGTTTGTGTAGTTCCTTGTATGGTGGCGATTAGTGTGGCCTCCTTTGATGTCGTCAAGGTGGCAAGCATGGTTGGAATTGTTTGGCCTCCCTTGATGTCATCAAGGTGGAAGGCATTGAAGGAATTGTTGGTCTCCCTTGAGTTCGTCAAGGTTGAGTTGTGATTTGATTGATTATCAAAATTGATTAAACATACCCAATGAACGACAAATATTGAGGATGTGTCCCACGAGGATTACTCAGACCCAATCTTGAATCCATAGCCTACAAATCACCAATGTAATAAAATTGAATGGAAATGAAATCATAAGGTAGCGGGGCCCTCCCAACAAATTGGGAAATACAAGAATAATTTATACGGGAATAGGCTTATGATGATATCCCCTGGATGGTCACTCCATCCACGACATTGTGCACAATGGGAGTAGCGTAGCCCTCCCGACGAATCGGGAAATGATGGAAGGTAAAGGATGGTGTGTTGACAAGCCACTATCCTGTACCCACTCAATTCATGCAATATGATTACTCAATTGTTTTGATGAGGTTGAGTCATGTGACCGTATTATTTTGACAAGTTGGGAAAATGCGGAATAATAACAATAATAATGAAATAAATATTAATCATCACTTGTTTTGTCAAAGAAAACGTGTATGGCTCCCCTGTTCTCATCAAGGTTGAGAAAAATGGAAAACTTACCTCAATCATTCAAATATCTCAAAAGTTCGTGTGAACCTAATCTATAACAACGTCTATGGGTGGAAGAGGATTTTGTACTGATTTGAGAGGTATAGTCTTGGTGTTGTAGTTCCCTGGGCCTTTCTAGGGAGCCATTATGATTGTCTTGTTCTAATAGTGGATATCAGACTTATGTTTGAGTTGTAGACCAAGTTAATTGGAGTTTGGAGACTCTTATAGTGTCTCCCCTTGGTAGTGAAGACCCGAGTTGTTATTCCTTGTCGATTGCCAGTTTGGGTCCATAGTGTCCTTGAGGACATGCTGTCAGATCTTAGGACTTGGGTTATTTTATTATCTTTCCCCGCTTTGCATGTTGACACTTGGGCACATACACACCTTATGCATTCTTGATAGTAGTTAGAGGTTTCATACTAAGCGCGTGGAATGCTCAGACCCTCTTACCTTTCCTCTCCCCAGTTTGTATTGCAGGTTTAAGAGGGCTTAGTCGATTGGAGTCTTGGAGTAGCTGTTGGACATCCTTTTGAGGTTGTCTTTTCTTTACAGTTTTAGCTTTGTTTCCTTTTATAGTTAGTTGTTGTACTTTTGTTCTTCCGCTTCTTTGTACTCTCATGTATCATTATACCATTTAGTGGATTCTTTTACTTAATGGATACCTCGTGGACTTGATAATATGGGTAGTGAGTTTCCTCCTATCCTTATTATCCATTTTATACTTATTTCAAAAAAATGATTTTAAATTTTCGGGGTGTTACAGACATAGAGTTCTCCATCAATCTTATTCCTGGATCTGCTCCAATTTATATTCCTCGATGTATTATCTAGGATTAACTCAGTAAAGTACAAATGATTGTGAAAGGTTATTGAAAGTCTCTCAATAATGGTTAAGCCACAAAGTATGGCATGAGGGAGACTAACCTATTAAATACCAACCTACCTAGGAATACCAGGAGATTCCTTCTCTAATGCATTATTAAGTTAGTGAAATAGGGAGAAAAGTATGACTCATATTTTTCATGTGACAGAAAGGTATGATAGTTTAATTATTTTTATATTCACATATTTTATTTTGTGTTTTTTGTTGGACTAACGTGCATGACCATTTGGACCAAGTTGGGGGATGCCATTCATGACTGTATTTTGCAGCCCTCGAGGTGATATCTCTCCCTTTATCTTTTACTTGCTATCCTATTTATTCTATTTTGCAGCCAATGAGGGCATTGTCCAGTTTAAGTTGGAGAATGAGGGTTTCCTTGCATGTTTTCAGTCAGGTGAACATTTTTGTTTTTAAAGTCCAATTGTGCCCTGACTTGACTTTTTGGTTCTCGATAAGAGTTGATAAGTGTCATCCGGGCGGAGTCTTGATGCGATTTTATTGTTTTGTTAATCTTGAGAACTTGGGCATGAAAGAAGAAAAATACACATAAAGAATATTCATTGGACTTAGTTGATTAAATGTGCCTAGATAGAGTTCTTTTTCAATCATTCAGGCACATTTACATTCAGGATGATTTAGGATTTTGATTTCATTCATACACTTGATCTACCTTGATGAGAATCAGATGCTAATTGTTACATTTATTCCCCTTAGTTCATAAAAAGAAAAAATATAACAAAGAGAGTCAATGTTTCTTCCGTGTAGGTTTACACTGAGTAACTAAGCCTCTAGTCTCAGCAAGCACTAAGAGTTCACATAAAAATTTGTGAAGAAAGGGATCCAATAACTGACCAACCGGGTCTATAGCCTTATTAAACACTGAGTGTTCACGTAAAAAGGTGGGTGGTATATGATTAAGCATACATGGTTACTTTTGGTTTGTTACCTATTTGACTCGAGTAAGTAAGTCCATAGAGGTGCCTTTTACACCTAGTGGCCTAAATCCATTCATTTTGGGTGTCACTGATCGAACGTTCACTACAAGGTGTTAAGAATATCAGATCATCAATTTACTTTATCAAGGATAACTCATCACAAACTCAGCTGCTAAAAGAGATTTCCTGCTTGGTCTTCTGGTAAAGCAGACATGTATTTCCGGAAGACCAGAGATTATTCTATTTGTTCATTTATGATGTTCCGGTAAAACATTGATCATCTTCTGGAAGATTATGAAGAGATTGTCTGTGCCATGCAGTTCATTGTTGATTTTCCGGAAAATCATAACTGGCCACTATGATCTCACGAGCGTTCAATCCAGGAAATTCACATTTCTGATGCAATTCTTAGTAGATTTCATTTGATCGTTTGTTTTTCGTCACAATAAACCTAATATGAGCTTGGAAGTGATGAATCGTATTATTAACTGACTGATCGATGCTAAATTTGAGAGATTTTGAGTCGATTTGATCAGATCGTTTTGATGCTCTGTTTTTCAACTGTTCAGCTGAAACTAAAGATGATTTTGATTAGACTGAGCAATTGTGTTTTAGATAAGAAGAGTTGCATTAATTGATGCTTATTCGAGCTGTCCAATCTAAAAATTTGGTGAGATCTAGAATATTGATGATTTATCTCAATTAGTATCTGCTGTTTTTAACTTCGTTTATTTGGTGAATGTTTGAAGATCTGACAATCTGATGATATCAGACACTCCAGATTGATACAACTGCAAAAATATTGGCTGACTTGCAATGTATGAATACGAATCACATGATTTTGAAGTTATATTTAACCGTATGTATTGAGGTGCTAAGCTACTGTGAAGACAAGGTTGAGCACTTGTGTTCCATTTACTCTACTATTGGCAGAATCCTTTGGAACTTCATTCCTACTTGCAAGCTAATTGGTAAAGTCTTTCCTAAATCAAGTAGAGTAAATTATTTTGTCTTTCATCTATGTTATCACTATTTCACTCTTGGCCATTGCATACTCATATCTTCATATCTTGTTAGGCCATAATCCTTGGTTGAAAGATAAAGTTGAACAAGTCTTGCATGTTCTAGGAATAAGGTCTAGAACACATTGTAGAAGTATATTTGACTTGACGTGTTATATGATAGCTTCACCTCTCCATATCCTTACTTGGTAGAATATTTTGTTAGAGAGTGTGTTTGATATATTGAGAAAATATAATCTTGGCAAAAAATATCTTACAAAGCTTACATTTGGTATTTATCATCTTGAGTATATTTTGCATGCCTAAGAATATAACCCCACATGTGCTTAAAAGATAATTCCTAACTACATTTTCTTAAAAGTACAACAGTGGAATGATTTGCTTTACTTTACTCATCTCTTGTGCTTCTTTGGTATATCACTTGTTTAAAGAGATTATCTATTGCAGTAACTATATTCATTGTTTGGACACTTTGCATGTGGTGAACTTATATTCCCTTGAGCTCACACTTGGCATATCTTATTTAGGGTTGTTGATATTATACGCTTCATGGTTTTATTTCTTACTGCCACACATTGCGTTTAATGAGTTGTTGCATGTGCAGTTAAGAAAACAGGATTTACGGAGGATCTACTTTACATCCTTCCTTGAGCATCCATTGGACGATATCTTGGCAAGGAAGATAAAAGTAAAAGCCTAGCAGCTTGAGCCAGAAGCATCATCAGTTCCAACATTTGGGACAAGCACATTTTATATTTGAGTCTCAGTTGTCTTTGAGCTTTCATTTTCTAGAACCTATCTTGTAGTAGGAATTTTAGTTGTATTATATAATAGATAGGAATTTGGCAACTTGAGTGATTAGGAGATACTTCTACATAAGTATCTACCTAGACTCTCTGAGCTTCATTGGCCTTACAGTTATAGAGTCTGAGAATACTTCAATGTACTACTCGTTGCACTCTCCTGAGCGATATTGATTTTATCTATTGAGAGTGTTATTGACAAGGGGTGTGGTTTTCATTGTACCACATCATTTGGTCTTATTGATTTGCCATACACTGTAGCACAAGCATAAATACCTACCCTGGTAAGACTTGATATTATATCCACTATGTAGTCTTTCAGTTGGAAAAGGACTAACGCCCTCGGGTAGAGTTCTAAGTGTGTATAGGCATTGAGCGGTCTTATTTGTTTTATCAGTGAGTAGTGTGTTAGGAATATGTGCTTTGCGTTTAGCACAGTCGGGATTTGTGTTTATCCCGTGGGGAGAAAATCTATGCTTTGCGTTTAGCATAGTTGGACTCTGTGTGTAACTCGGGTGAGAGTACCTTAGACTGTGTGGCTAAGAAGATAGGATTTGCATTTATCCTATAGAGAGAAGGTTATCTTAGTCTGCAGGGGTTAGGATAGGAAGAGAGGTCTGTGTGTATCTCTTTTGTTGTAATGGTGATTACATAGTAGATACTCGCGTGCTCCCAAAAAGAACTACACCGAAGAGTGGACTAAGCAATTGCTGAACCACTATAAAAATCTCTGTGTACAACTGTCTCTCTCTATTATCTCTCATGTTTTACTTTACTTCTCATTTGATCAAACTAATCATTTACTCTTTTGTGTTTATTAATTAAAAAGAATTTAAAAAGGTCTAAAAATCAAAAGACCTATTCACTCCCTCTAGGTTTCTATCAATTGGTATCAGAGCCCAGAACTCCACAACAGAGGCGTAACAACCTGGAGAGGATCCAAATGGGCTACAAATGCTCTAGCAAGAAGGGGAGCAGCAACAACAGCATCAGTATCAAGAGTGAAAATGAGTTAGACATCTCTAACTCTCAGGTATATCTAACCCATTCTTCTAGTCTCACTAGTAATACTTCAAATGATATTCCTGATGATGATATTCATATTGAATTTGAAAAACTGTTAGAAAAATCTGAAAAATTTAGCCTTAGAAATTGTGAACTAAGAAAAATAGTGAAGTTGTTAGAAAAAAATAGTGAACTTAAGCTCAATCGTGAAAATGTAGTCAGGGTTAAGAATTTTGATAAAGAAGCTTTATTTGAAAAACTCTCCATGTTTCAAAAAGA
>NMUG010009357.1:0-11308 GCA_002855965.1 Monotropa hypopitys
CCTCAATCTTAGTCAACTCAGAATAAGGGTAAAGGAGGAGGCAAAAACTATAACCAAAAAGTGGCCTGTCAAATTTGTGGAAAGACCAACCACACTGTCTTCAATTGTTTTCACAGACAAAATCTCAACTATCAGCCTCCATCCTATGTCAACACTAACTTTGGAAAACCTAATCATCAGCAGTGGAGTAATTCTCAGTTTGGTATTTCTGGATCACAACAGAATATTGGATTTTTAGGCTACTTTCAAAAGCCTAATTATACCCCTCAGTATGCTCAGCATTATGGTTCAAGAAATCAGTTTGCTACATCAAGAGTTTCTTCAATGGCTAATATGATTACTCCTGCCAATTCTCAGCCAAATGATAATGGATTTTCTATTGTTCCAGTCAGTAATAACTATCCACAGTGGTATTTTGATACTGGTGCTACCTCACACGTGACCAATGATTTCTCCAATCTTCAGGTTTCTCAACCTTGTGTTTCAGGAGAAGGTGTAGTAGTGGGCAATGTAAATTCTGTTCCTATTACCTATATTGGGCAAGGTCTTCTTCCTACTCCAAATGCTAAGTTCTCTCTTAATCATATTCTTCATTCTCCTGCCATAACACATAATTTGTTATCTGTTTATTAATTTTCTAAAGATAACAATTGTACTCTAATTTTTGATTCTAATGGATATGTCATCCAGGACAACCACACACTTCAAATTCTTCACCAGGGTGCATGCTACCAGGGTTTGTACCCCCATTCAGATGTCCTATTAAGCTGCTCAGTCTACTTCAGTATCTCAAGCCTTTATCAGCAAACATCACAACTCAGCTTACATGTAGCATCAAAAGCCAGGGCATCCTAGTCTTCCTCTTTTTTTGTCTTTAATAAAACAATTCAATCTTCCTGTTCCTAAACCTCATGACCTTTTTTGTTTTAGTTGTAATAAGGGCAAAAGTCATAAGTTGAGTTTTCCTTTTTCTACTTCTAAAACACATCAGCCCTTTGAACTCTTACATATGGATGTATGGGGACCTGCTCCAATATCTTCTTTTCAAGGATATCAATACTACTTACTGATCATTGATGATTTTAGTAGATATTCTTGGTTGTTCCCTTTGCACTATAAATCAGAAGTTAAACATGTGATTACTCAGTTCAAATCCTATGTGCACACACAATTTGGTACCATGGTTAAGACTGTTAGATCAGATAATGGGAAGGAGTTCATAAATCATTTTCTAACTCAGCTGTTTCAAGCTTCTGGCATTGTTCATCAGACTTCTGCTCCATATACTCCTGAGCAGAATGGACTAGTTGAACGAAAACACAGGCACCTAATTGAAACCACTCTAACCTTACTCATACTTGCTAAAATGCCAAATCAATTCTGGTTAGAAGCTCTTACATTTGCTGTGTATCTTGCAAACAGATTACCTCATAGTTCTTTACAATTTAAAGTCCCATATTCTGTCTTGTTTCACAAATCTCCTGATTATCTTGCTCTTAAATCATTTGGTTGTGCTTGTTTCCCTTGGCTTAAACCTTATAACTCTCACAAACTTCTTCCAAAGTCTGAAACATGTGTCTTTTTAGGCTATTGTTCTTCTACCAAAGGGTATAGATGTTATGATCCCCTTACACATAAAATTTATGTGTCAAGACATGTAAAATTTGAAGAAACACATTTTCCTTATCAATCTATTGTGAACTCTGTTTCTACCTCTTCTTCTGATTGCTTTTCTTCTCCTAATTCCTATAATTCTTTTCCCATTTCTCTTACATCTTTTGATAATCTTTCAGATCATCTTTCAATACCTCCTGCTAGCCCTCAAAATACTGTACATCCTGATTCATCTGATCATGATTTGTCTAATTCATCTGACTCTCATTCAACTGACTCACATTCAGAACCTCATTCATCTCACTCTCATTCTGTGTCTAATCATCTTGCCACTTCACACTCTTCTACTACTGTTGTTCCTTATCATCCAATGATTACTCGATCTAAAGCAGGGATTTTTAAGCCAAAAACTCCTTTTTCTTTGATTACTACTACTATGTCTACTGAACCAAGGAATTTTAATGAAGCCATCAAACATGATGTATGGAAAAAGGCCATGGCAGATGAATATATGACTTTGATTCAACAAAAAAACATGGGACCTTGTTCCTTGTCCTACAAATGTTCAAGTTATTGGCTGTCAATGGATCTACAAGATCAAACGTCATTCAGATGGGACTATTGCTCGTTATAAAGCTCGGTTAGTTGCCAATGGCAATCAACAAACTGAAGGCATGAATTATACAGAAACATTTAGCCCAGTTATTAAGCATTCCACTCTACGTATTGTTCTTAGTCTTGCTGTTAATTATCATTGGACTATTCGGCAACTGGACGTCTCCAATGCCTTTTTACATGGGATCCTTAATGAAACAGTTTACATGAAACAACCTATGGGTTATCAAGATCCTTCTCATCCTTCTTATGTGTGTAAGTTGACTAAGGCCTTGTACGGGCTAAAGCAAGCTCCACGAGCATGGTTTGCTATGTTCTCCTCGTATTTGGTGGATCTGAATTTCATTCCAAGCAAAACAGATACGTCTATGTTTGTTCTTCAAAATGCCACAGCAATTACCTTGGTTCTAATCTACGTGGATGACATTATAATTACAGGATCAAATCCTAATTTCATTACTGATCTTATTGCTCATCTGAGCTCTAAATTTGCTATGAAGGATCTTGGAAATCTTAGTTATTTTTTGGGTATCGAGGTTTCTTCTACTTCTACTGGGTTGTTTCTTTCTCAATCCAAGTATGCCTATGATTTGCTTAAAAAGACAGGAATGGAAGATTGCAAGCCCAGTCCATCACCTACATCCACAAAAGTTCCAATTGATCCATCAGAACCTTTATTTTCTGATGTACAATACTTCAAATCTGTGGTGGGTTTTTTACAATACTTGACTTTAACTCGTCCTGAGCTTGCTTTTCCTGTAAATGTTGTGTGCCAACACATGCATCAACCCAAACAAAGTCACTTCAGTGCTGTTAAACGCATTCTACGATATGTTAAAGGCACTCTTAGTCATGGGTTACATTTTGTTCCTGGTCCTATGGTCTTAACAGCGTTCACAGACGTTGATTGGGCAGGTGATCCAGTTGATCGAAGATCCACTACAGGATATGCTGTCTTTTTTGGTCACAATTTGGTTTCTTGGTGTGCCAAAAAGCAATCAACCGTTGCTCGATCATCAACTGAAGCTGAGTACCGAGCCATGGCACAAACAGCTACTGATATTCTCTGGATTCAACATTTGTTTTCTGAACTACATGTTCCTATTCAACCTCCTCATGTTCTGTGGTGTGACAACAAGTCAGCTATGGCTTTGGCATCGAATCCAGTTTTTCATGCAAGAACTAAGCATATCGAGATCGACTACCATTTTATTCGAGAACAAGTTCTGGCTAAGAGGATTTTACTTTGTTACATTGCGTCATCAGCTCAAATTGCTGATATTTTTACAAAAGGGTTGTCTGTAACTCATTTTTTATTTCTTAAGAACAAACTAATGGTTGGTTTACCACCCATTAGTTTGAGGGGGTCTGTTAAGGAAACACATAGTTAGTTAGTATGCCATGTCAGCAATCCGTGTATTTCCATATTAACCAATAGGATTCCTAAAGTCTGTTATGTCGGTTAGACCATTTGGCAATATATAGGAATGATTAGTTGGACTGTAACAGAGATGAAAGACAGTTGATCAACACATGAGTAATACAATTCTGTTTTGATTCTTCTTGTGCGCATTCTATTTTACAGTAGAAAATAAACAAGGGTTTATTTGGAAGATAATAGAGAAGAGATTAAAGAAACGTGGTTAGGAACTTGATCAGTCCCTTCACCTCCACATCTGCTTATATTAAAACAAGATAGGATTACAGGAATACCCTTACAATTAAAGAAAAATAACACTAACACTCTCCCTCAAGCTGGAGCATAGAAGTCAAACATATCCAGTTTGGAGGACAAATGCTGAAAAGATGGAGAAGCTAAAGGCTTTGTGAGAATATCACGCAACTGATAACAATCAACCTCTACATGCTTAGGGAAAATTGGATTGTTAGCAATAAAGATTGTGGTTTGATTGTCTCAGTACATTTGCATAGGAGTAGAAGTAGTGATTCCAAGGTCTGAAGGAAGAATGCAAACCCATAGCATCTCAGAGGCAGTATGAGTCGTAGCACAATACTCGGCCTTAACACTAGAATGAGCAAGAACACTTTTTTTACTGCACAAAGTAACAAGATAGTCTCTAACAAAGGTACAATAACGAGAGGTAAATCGGCTATCCAAACGACTACCATCCCAATCTGCATCATTGAAGCCAGTCATAAATAAAGAATTAGAGAGCCGATATAGCAAGCTTTGCCCATGTGCGCTTTTCAGATAGTGCAAGATACAACAAAGAAACATCAAAATGAGGCTGGCAAGGCGCATGCATATACTGACTAACTACATCGACATAAGCAATGTCAGGGAGTCGCAATAAGATGAATCAACTTTCCAACAAGTCGTCAATAATGTCCCACGTCATTAATTAGTTCTCCATGGCCAAGATCTAGCTTATCAGTGAGTTCGTAGAAGTTTTAGTAGACTGGGCACCGCGAAGACCCTTCTCAGAGGGAAGATGAAGCACACACTTTCGTTCAGATAGAGATATACCATGAGAAAAGCGGGCAACCTCACTCCCAAGAAAATAACAAATCACACCCCAATGTTTAGTCTGAAATCGTTGAACCAAATGCTTCTTCATATATTGACAAACTAATACAAGATGATCAAATGAAGAATGCTGAAATCCACACACAAGCGCAACAGAGCTAAATCTGTCAAACCAAGCATGAGGAGGATGTTTGAGACAATACGAAGCTTTATGTGTACATGATATACAAGTTGCTTACTACCAGTAACAACATTACCAGTCAGTTGATCGATGTATGCTTCCTGCTGAAGATCTTTGTGAAGGAAGGCTTTCCTGATATCAAGTTGATACAAAGGCCAAGAACGACTAACAGATATCAATAAGAATGCGAACAGAATTAAGGAGGGAACTAGATTAAAAATCACCAAATAATCAACAACGTAGGTTTGAGTGTATTCCTATGGCTACCAAAACGTCTTAAGGCGTTAAATAGAACCATTGGGAAGATATTTAGTTGTACACCCGGCGATAACCCACTGCTTATTTTCCAGGAGGAAGGGTGGTAAGTTCTCAAGTATGATTCTTATGAATAGAATTCATTTCGTCATCCATAGCATACTTCCATTCGGATAATGATATAGCCTGTTGGTAAGATAAGGGAACAATAGCAATGGACAATGCACTAGCAGAGGACTAAAAATAAGGATAAATACACTCGTAAAACACCGATTGAGCAATAGAATGTTGAGTATAAGTACTCTTACCTCGTCGCAATGCAATAGGTAAGTTATCTGAGTTGTAGGAGAAGGTGATGAAGCAAGAACCTCCAGAACAACATTCCCATCTCGAGATTCTGCAAAGGAGGATTAGCTAGAGAAAGAGCAAATGCCATTTGAAGGCTGAGGGATGAAGACTCCTCTTTACCACAACATAAAGATTGAAAGACAACTCTTGGCCTGGTGTGTGTGTGTGTGTGTTTGTGGTGTGGTTTGTGTGGATGTGTAGTGGTGGTGGTGGTAAAGAAAGAGGTCAACTCAAAGAAGGTGACATCGACACCAACAAAGTAGAGACTTCGGATGGTAACACATATAGCCCTTTTTAGTATGGAAATATGCATAGAAACACTTTCCAGCTTGAAGGGATAATTTATCAAGGCATGGATCAACGTCATGAATAAAGGAACACGACCAAAAACTGGCAGAATTGGCAAAAGTGGCAAGGATCCTGGATATATATATATATATATATACAGAAATGGTGATTTATGACTCATAACAACAAAAGGAATATGGTTAAATGAGATGGAAATCTGTGAGAACATTACTCCAAAATTGTTTTGTTACCTTCATTTGGAATGGCAAGGTACGAGCAACATCTAGCAAGTGTCTGTGCTTAAATTCAGCAACAGATTTTGCTGAGGCATGTGAACACAACTAGTTTGATGGATAATGCGACGGTCCACACAATATCAAATCACCTTAATGCTCTCATCAAATTGAGTCAAGATTTTCATTATAGAATTTAGACACAAAATAAGGTAATTCAGTTCTTTATTTCATTAAAAACAACCAGGTCATTAGAGAGTATCATGAATAAAACTAGCAAAATAAGAGTATTCATTTACACTAAGAGTTTGAGAAGGGCCCCAAATGGCAAACCAAACCAAATTGAGCCTTTAATCCCAATCAATTGGGGTCGACTATGTAATAAAAGAAGGGAAAAGTGTATATGGTATTAATTAACCCTAACACATTAATAGTTTATTTATATAATGAGAGAGAAGTTTCATATAAGCGATGTGGGACAAAACCCTCAATACTATTATTCTAACACTCCCCCTCAAGCTCGAGAATAAATATCACAAAGTTCCAACTTGTTACATAGTAACTCTAATCTAGGTTTGAATGAGGACTTAGTAAACAAGTTTGCCAATTGAGCACCCGTAGATACATATGGAGTAACTATTACACCACCAGCAACTTTTCACGTACTAGACGACAATCAACTTCAATGTGCTTAATCCTTTCATGAAATACTGAATTGGAAGCAATATCAATGGCCGACTGATTATCACAATACAAAGATCTGCTCAACTGTACGTTGAACCTGATCTCCTTAATAAATGTTGTCACGTCCCATTCCGCATTTAATAATTTAATGTTTAGCGGATCCGGTAACCGTGAGTAAAACAGAAAATAAACCATACGACTATTTAAAGTTCCACTAAAACAAACTGAAATCTGCATAACACATCCACTGTAAAGTAGAAAACTGAGTCTGATCAAACATCCACAAGTACTGAGTCTCAAAACATCAAACTAAGTCCAACTGACTTATACAACAACGTACTAGGAAAGTAGTACTAAAAACCAAAAGTACTGAACTAGGAAATTGCCACAAAACTCCTCCAGCTGAAACCTCTAAGACTGTAGTGGACTAGAACAGCTAGCTCGCATGATCTGCACTTCGATCAATGCCTATACAAATACAAAGTGCAGAAGTGTATAAGTTACGGAAAGCACTGCAAATAATAGTAGTACTGAAAAGAAAACGATATATCTGAAGCAGTTAATAATTGTAACAGGTTTAACAGAATATTAAAACTGTAAACGGAAATAGGAAGTATGTGATACTACAACAGAAAATCAGAAGATATACCAACAGATATTTTCTATAACAGAAACGAAACAGAAACAGACAAATATAGGTGTCTCCATTTCCTATAGCTTGCCCCACGTTACTACTAGATTTTATTTCACATTTTAAGTTCAAGTTTGTTTAGATGGTAAATCACGACGTTAAAACATCACACAGTGACCGCCGGATTCTACCATTTCGCAAGTACTTCAACTTGCAATAGATGCTGCCCCACAGGTGTCCTACAGACCACCCACTTTTCAAACAGATGCTGCCCCACAGGTGTCCTACAGACCACCCACTTTTCAAACAGATGTTGCCCCACAGGTGTCCTACAGACCACCCACTTTTCCACATTTGCATATCCATTTCAGAATTTCAATACAATTTTACAATTATCTAAAATAATTGCTAAACAGAACATGTAACGTACTAGCATGTTACAAAGGTACTTTGTGCGATAACAATATACAATTGATGTACGTAAAGTAAGGAAAAACCTTACAGTCCTAAACATAACCAGTACACTCACCAAATTCTTTTATAGAGGTTTCTTGGAATCGGATTTTGACGGATAGAGATCCTTAGATGATTCTCCTGTCACAAGATCATCATAAACATTAGATAACAACAATATTTTACTTAAATATATTCTGCCATATTTCCCTCTGAAATATATTTTAAATCTCAAGTTTTTCATCATTTCTAAAAAAATTACTTTTCTTCCCGAGCCTAAGATATCGGTATCTTAGCTCTGCTAGATATCGGTATCTTCAAACAGAACCAAGATATTCCTTAAGATACCGCAGACCAGGATACCAGTTTCTTGGGTTTTTCCAAGATATCGGTATCTTGCATATCAAGATATCGGTTTCTTTAGTTAAAGCAGAGATATCGATTTCCGACTTAGGGGTTTCTCGGTCTGGACCAAGGCCAAGATATCGGTATCTTGATGACCAAGATATCAGTATCTAGGTCGTCTTCTTTAAATTTACAGAGCTTTGACAGAAAGTTAGGGTTTACCCAAAAATCCAATTTTCTTGAAATTGGACTATCAAAACTCGACCATAAATCCTCAAAATTTATACAGATGATCTATATCTTCTCCAGAACAACATAGCTTAAACGAATTTGGACAAGATTACCTCAATTGAGAGAATTAAATTCTCACAGATTTGCCGAAGGGTTCCTAAATTGCCTCAGTCCATCTTCAACCTCCAATGACTCTGCAACTCGATTCCTTACTCGAACAGACCCTCTCTCACACAAGCTCTCACCCAATACTTGCTCTTGATCCCACTCTTTCTCTCTTTCACGAATTTGTACAGAACAGATGGGTTTTGTAAAAATCCCAATTGTTACATTTTGGTGTGTTTATATAGACTTGATTATTGGCAACTCTTGATTATAACGAATTCAACACTTGGCATTGAGTTCTAGACAGCTCATAACATGCAAAACTTTGGTATTATCGTTCCACACACGTATCATATTTTTCTTCTTTGCTTTCTCCGCCATTGTTACAGCTCATCAGAGCTCTCGAAGAATTTCTTCAGATACCGGTATCTTGGTAAACAAGATATCGGTATCTTAGGAAAATCCCAAGATACTCCTGAGAAACCGGTTACTGAGGTCCCGGTTGCCAACCTCCATAAGATACCGGTATCTTGGCTAAGCCAGATACCGATATCTAAGACCAAATTTCCAAAATTTCTAGAATTTTCCTCAAAATTTTTTCCAAACATCCTTAATTATTTTCTTAAGCCCAAAATTTATTTTAAACCTCATTTATTTATTATTTTATGGGTACAGGTATTACAAATGTTCTCAACCAAACAACCTCACATGTTGTGTGTCATTGCTCTATACTCTGCTTCGACACTAGATAGGGAAACTACTATCTGTTTCTTACTTTTCCAATTAACAAGATTTCCACTAAGAAAGACACAATAACCAATAGTGGACCTCATGTTCGAAGGCCCGCCTTGTCACGCCCCAGATTTTCAAACCATTTTTTTATAAAACAATTTAAATAAATAGCAGGGGAGATCACTACTTGTCATTCAGATCCATTCAGTTGAATTCCCATTACATACATGATACAACATGAAATGAAAAGCGGAAGTGAAGTACAATGCCGAAACCGGCTACAACTGAAGTACTGAAGTGTAAATGGTACAAGTACAACTGAACTGAAACTACAGTACAAAAATCCAGCAGCTGTCTCCAACTCCAAGTCCAGCTAGTCCTGCAACACAGACTAGAAAAGGAAAAGAAAGAGGGTCTGAGCAAACCACGGCTCAGTGAGAAAACCCCTAACTACTACCAAGCATGCACATGCAGTGCGTGCCTACGTGTCCACAAACAAGTACGAGAACAGTAAGGAAACTAAGTGCACGTGGCGTAAGCCTAACTCAAGGCAACAGTAACGTATGCATACTACCAACAAGGTGTGCTAACCAAAACCACCACCACAAGTGAGTACGAGGATACGACACCCCAAGTCCAACTAAAGGCAACCTCTAATCGCAACTCAAATAACCTTATCACTGAGGTAGAATGACTCTAAGGATCTACTAAGGATTTCAAACCAACACCGTGTCAAGGTCTCTAACCATAACTCACATTGCGAACGACGCCAACTATTGTTATTGTTAAGTGTTGGATTTATATGCCATGTTGGAGATTTGTGATATTTCTTTCTTTCTTTCTTTTCTATCTTTCCATTTCACGTGCCACTTGTAAGTCTTTTCATTGTTCCAAGAATTTCACACTATTAAGTGCCAAGGGGATTCCATTACAAGTCTATCCCAATATGATTTAGATCATCATTCTTACATTTGTTCCACAAGAGATATAGTGCCGGAATCCTAACCAAGGTATTCCATTTTGTATTAGTATTATGACGTTGATAGGGCAAGGTTGGGTAGCGGTTCGTCAACCCACTAACCAATCCTAACCGGTCTTCCCCAAGTAACGTTGGGAGGGCTCTCGTTACCCCCATTGTGCACAATGTCGCGGATGGAGCGACCCTCCTAGGAGTCCTAACCAAGGTACCCCAATCAAATAATCATAATCCCATATCATTGTCATCGAGTCCGGGAATCCCTAGCCAAGGTTGCTTCCCATAATATAGTCATTGATGCCCGAGAATCCCTAGCCAATGTTGCTTCTCATTTGGTCTCAATCATTTATTTCACGTGTCATTGTTTCTATTTACCAATGTTCATAACTTGACGATCCGTAACATAACCAATGTGCGACCCCAGATTCGATTTGGGCATATTCCATTTAGTTCATATTTTCGTCTCTTTTCATCATTACTATAGTGCCTAGCCAAGGCCCTTAAACCACATTCTCTTCAATTCAAGTTTCTCACATAATTGGTTCACGGTTGAGTAAGAGTAGTCCTCGTGGGGCACATCCTCTATATTTGATATTCATTTGGTACATATTGAATCACTTACATAATTTACTTCAGTCACCAACTCAACCTTGGCATACCCAAGGGAGACACCCATCACGCCAAGTCAACCTCAACCAATTGTCTCTGAACCAAACATTCGATAACAACGGGGCTATGGGAAGCCCACGCTTACCAAAACATGAAGGGAAGGGACTTAGACACCCAAACCCCATTTCAATACCCAATTGGCAACACCATCACACGTATGGTGTCCCTTAAGTTCCAAGGGACCTATCGTGCCTTTCAAGATTCAACATACCCGATTGATCCACATATAGGTCCTATGACAATTTAGATATCACGATGACCCCAAAACACGACTTGAATCACACAAAGGCATTTCGTCGAACACTTGGTGACCCTAGACTCCAATGGCTACCAATCCTCCCATAAATCACCCAATACACCGATCATCCCTCTCACGAGTAATTCGCTAAACACGTGATGCTCACGTTAACCTCAAGTAACATCTAAACTCAATTGACCATGATATAATACTAGGACCCCA